>JAAGEH010000015.1:31742765-31755784 GCA_011751065.1 Lasiurus cinereus | reverse complement strand
AGAGAGAGAGAGAGAGAGAGAGAGAGAGAGAGAGAGAGAGAGAGAGATATCATTCAATTCAGCCTCAGCCAGCTACTGGGCCCCCCATCCCAATTCCATAACCAGGTCTGACTAATGGGGTTGATTGTCAGGGTGCAGGAAAATGATTCCTCACATATATCATATTTCCAGCCAAGGTCTGCTATACCTATTAGCAGCAAAGATTCTCCCAAGAAGAGGCTCCTTTGTTCCTCCCCAAAGAAACAGAAAGCATATGGGTCCCAAGAAAAATGTGGTGAGGTGAGGCCTTTGCAATGGAAGGTGACAGACTTGGCCAAGCAACGGAATGTATCACCCTCTCCCCGCCCAAGGGGGGGGGCGGCAACTAACTACAAATGGGGCCAGCACCTCTGAGGTGGAAACAGAGGGTTTCTCCCACACCCTAACTGGTCTTCCCTCTGGGCACTGAGGTTCAAGCTACATTTTAGCCTGTCTTTGTACATTCCCATCTTCACCACCTCTTCTGTTCCCTGAACCCTTTACTGAATGCCTGACAACAACTAGAGAGTGGTGGGTCCTGCCTCCCCAACACCCAGAGCTGGCTCCCTGGCTCTCTGATCCAAAGGATTCTCAGAGAGAGGAGGAGGAACAGCTTCCTGTGCTCCAGAGAGTGCCTAGCTCGGCTCACACAGGCCTCAGGACCAGGATTACAGGGTGAGGAGTCCGCCCTGTTTGCACAGCTGAAGAAATAAAGGCCTCCAGGCAGAGCAGGGCAGCAGGGAGTGGCAGCAAGGAAAATGACCACCTGAATGCCTGCCAGCATAAAAGGGCTGTGGAAACTATATGCCAGAGGATGAATGTCTGGAAGAAAAGAATCCACGGGTGTCTAGGGAATTGTGATAAATGCAACATGAGAAGAGGACAGAAAATCAAGTGAGCTTACCCAATGGCTATTGAGTGCCCCCATTCCAGCTTTCCCATCAATGTGGAGCCTGGGGGTGGGTAGAGTAGGTCCTCTCTCAATGGCTGGCACAGGCTCAGCCTGAGCCTAAGAACAGGTTCCCTCCCATGCTGCTCCAGGCCCAGTATTAAGTGGGAGGGAGGGCACATGTGGCTTAATTCTGATCAGGTCAGCAGATTCCACACCACTGTAGGAAGGTGGGGATTTGGCAGTTAGATTCCAGTAGGAAAACTAAGGAGGCCCTAGGGGTCAATTTCTCTCTCCTCATCCCTCCTCATAACCAAGCAGGGTTTAACCCTTTTTAAGTCATCGCCATCAGCCAGGAGGATTTCAAGTCACTGCAGATAGTATTCTGAAAACACCAGATTTAAGAAAATAAACAAAACCCCACACATACACACACATACCATGAAACATGCTTTTTCAAACTATACTCCCTGGGATAGTTCAATGTTGACCTCTGCACTGAAATAAAAACCACTATAACAGCCCTGGCCGGTGTGGCTTTGTTGGTTAGAGTATCATATATACCAATGGGTGGTAGGTTCAATTCCCAGTCAGGGCACATACCCATGTTTCAGGTTTGATTCCCGGTTGGAGTAACAATTGAGGTCTCTTACATCAATGTCTCTCTCTCCCTTCCTTTCCCCAGAATTATTTTGTATTATTTTTTTATAAATCTTTATTGTTCAGATTATTACAATTGTTCCTCTTTTTTCTCCCCATTGCTCCTCTCCAACCGGTTCCTACCCCACCCTCTGCCCTTACCTCCCCCGCATTGTCCTCATCCATAGGTGTATGATTTTTGTCCAGTCTCTCCCTGCACCCCCCTCATCCCTTTCCCCCTGAGAATTGTCAGTCCATTCCCTTTCTATGCCCCTAATTCTATTATATTCACCAGTTTATTCTGTTCATCATATTTTTTATTCACTTGATTTTTAGGTTCACTTGTTGATAGATATGTACTTGTTGTTCATAATTTTTATCTTTGCCTTTTTCTTCTTCCTCTTTTTAAAGAGTACCTTTCAGCATTTCATATAATACTGGTTTGGTGGTGATGAACTCCTTTAGTTTTTTCTTATCTGTAAAGCTCTTTACCTTCCCTTCAATTCTGAATTATAGCTTTGCTGGGTAGAGTAATCTTGGTTGTAAGTTCTTGCCATCCATCACTTTGAATATTTCTTGCCACTCCCATCTGGCCTGCATAGTTTCTGTTGAGAAATCAGCTGACAATCGTATGGGTGCTCCCTAGTAGGTAATTAACTGTTTTTCTCTTGCTGCTTTTAATATTCTCTCTTTGTCTTTTGCTCTTGATATTTTAACTATGATGTGCCTTGGTGTGGTCCTTTTTGGTTTCCTTTTGTTTGGGGTTCTGTGCACTTCCTGGACTTGTAAGTCTATTTCTTTCACCAGGTGGGGGAAGTTTTCAGTCATTATTTCTTCAAAGAGGTTTTCAGTATCTTGCTCTCTCTCTTCTTCTGGCACTCCCATAATTCTGATATTGGAATGCTTGAAGTTGTCCCAGAGGCTCCTTACACTATCTTCACATTTTTGGATTCTTTTTGCTTTTTGCTTTTCCAGTGGAGTGTTTTCTGCTTCTTTGTATTTCAAATCTTTGACTTGATTCTTGCATTTCTCTAGTCTGCTGTTATTTTTTATTTCAGTCACTGTATGTTTAATTTCTAGTTGGTCCTTTTTCATCTTCTCTAGGGTCTCACTAAATTTATCCATCTTTTCTAGGAAATTCTTGAAAAATCTTATAATCGTGGTTTTGAACTCTGTATCCAGTTGTTTGTTTTCTTCCATTTCTTTCGCTTGTGATGTCTTCCTTTGTCACCCCATTTTCACTGCTTCCCTGAGTTGGTAGAGTAGCTTTGTGTGCTAGCTGTCCTTTAGGGCACAGTAGCTCCACCTCCCCAGTTACCTGAGGTGGACTTTCTTGGTGCATCTCTTTGTGGACTGTGTGTACAGCCTTCTTGTAGGTAAGTCTTGATTGTTGTTGGTATCACTGGGGGAAATTGACCTCCAAGCCAATTGGTTGTGAGGATCAGCTATGTCAAAGCCCGGAAAACTTCTGTGCTGGAATCAGCCTTAAGACTTGCAAGATTGCAAAAGCCCCTGTGTTAGGCTTGAATTAGGCAGAGTCTCAGAGCTGGGCAGACAGCCTTTGCTTCCTGTCAGCCCCTGGGTCTCAGTGTCTCTCGGTAATTGCTGCAGCCCTCTTTGTGCGCAGACATGCACACCTCCAGATCTCTGTCTTTTTGGCTCCCCTGAGTTTCTGTGTGCTCCAGGGACCCCTATGAGTCTGGGTTCCCAGGGTCTCACCCAAAACTGAAGTTCAGTGCAGTCTGACCTGGATTTCAGTGCATCGGGGAGGTTCTGTCTTCCTCCCACTAGAGAAAGCCAGTGGCACAATCAGCAATCAGCCCTCTGTGTGTGCACTTTCGCACGCACTTGCAGACCTCTGCCTTTCACGGCTCCCCTAAGTTTCTCTGCACTCCTCTCTTTTCACAACAGTCTAGACTCCCCCGTATGAGTCTCGCCTGAAACTGGGGTTCAGTGCAGTCGGGCGTTTCCATTGCCCTCCCGCTAGAAGAAGCTAGTCAGGCACTCTGCCCCGTCCTCTCAACTCACATGTCTCTGTACCTCAGCTTTTTGCAGCTCCTCTGAGTCTCTGTGAGCCCCTCTCTTTCTTTCTAGTTGTAGAATTTCTACTCAGCCAGCTTTCCTGTGGTTCTGGATGATGTCCGTTCTGTATTTTAGTTGTAGTCTTGAAATTGTTGTGCAAGGCAGCAGTTTAGGTGTTCGCCTATGCCGCCATCTTGTTTCTCCCCAAAAATTATTCTTTAATGTAAAAACAAAACCTGTAGTTCTTTTCTTCATCTGCTGTAATATTTGTATCCTCTGGCACCTGCGCAATGGAGTCCTTGCCAGTGATGAAATGCAGACTCGCAGCCATGTAGTTACTAAATGACTGTGTGGTTTGAATGGAGCCCTTTCCCTTCTCTGGGCCTCAGTCTTCTTCTCCATAAAATGAGCAGGTTAGAATAGTAATAATAGCTATCATTTTTTTCTTTTTTAATTAAATATTTATTATTCAGATTATTACATTTGTTTCTCTTTTTTCCCCTCCACAGGACCCCTCCACCCAGCTCCCACTCTTCCCTCTGCCCTTACCTCCCTCCCATT
Organism: Lasiurus cinereus; assembly: GCA_011751065.1. Lineage (NCBI taxonomy): Eukaryota > Metazoa > Chordata > Mammalia > Chiroptera > Vespertilionidae > Lasiurus > Lasiurus cinereus. Next base: position 31,751,655 of record JAAGEH010000015.1, on the reverse strand, counting down.
GATCTCATCCATAGGTGTATGATTTTTGTCCAGTCTCTTCCTGTACACCCCTCACCCCTTTCCCCCTAAGAATGATCAGTCCACTCCCTGTCTGTGCTCCTGATTCTATTATATTCACCAGTTTATTCTGTTGATCAAATTTTTAATTCACTTAATTTTTAGATTCACTTGTTGATAGATATGTATTTGTTGTTCATAATTTTTTGGCTTTTACCTTTTTCTTCCTCTTCTAAAAGAGTACCTTTCAGCATTTCATATAATACGGGTTTGGAGTTGATGAACTCCTTTAGCTTTTTCTTCTCTGTGAAGCTCTTTATCTGCCCTTCAATAATGAATGATAGCTTTGCTGTATAGAGTATTCTTGGTTGTAGGTTCTTGCTATTCATCACGTTGAATATTTCTTGCCATCTGGCCTGCATCATTTCTGTTGAGAAATCAGCTGACTGTCGTATGGGTGCTCCCTTGTAGGTAATGAACTGTTTTTCTCTTGCTGCTTTCAATATGCTCTCTTTGTCTTTTGCTCTTCGTATTTTAATGATGATGTGTCTTGGTGTAGTCCTCTTTGGATTCCTTTTATATGGGGTTCTGTGTGCTTCCTGGACTTGTAAGTCTATTTCTTTTACCAGATGTGGAAAGTTTTCAGTCATTATTTCTTGAAATAGATTTTCAGTATCTTGCTCTCTCTCTTCTGGCACCCCCACAATTCTGATGTTGGTATGCTTGAAGCTGTCCCAGAGGCTCCTTACATTGTCTTCACATTTTTGGATTCTTTTCTCTTCTTGCTTTTCCAGTTGAGTGTTTTCTGATTCTTTGTATTTCAAATTTTTGACTTGATTCTTGCCTTCCGCTAGTCTGCTGTTAGGTCTCTGTATAATATTTTTTTTTATTTCACTCAGTGTATGTTTAATTTCTATTTGGTCCTTTATCATCTCTAGTTGGACTTTTGCATCTCTAGTTGGTCCTTTTGCATCTCCTCTAGGGACTTGCTAAATTTATCCATCTTTTCTAGCATATTCTTGAAAAACCTTATAAGCATGGTTTTGAACTCTATATCCAGTCATTTTTTCCCCCTTTTCTTTTGTTTGTGATCCCTTCCCTTGGATTCAGCCTTAAGATACCAGACTTGAAAAACCGTAAAAGCCTCTCTTGATCTTGGGATGGGTGGAGTTTCAGAGCTTAAGAGAATGCCTTGCCTTCCAGTCGGGCCTGCCCTCTACGGCCCCTGAGTCTCACATGACTGGGTAGTCGCTGGAGCGATCCCTGTGCAAGCGCGAGCTCTCTCTATCACAGTGCCTCTAGACTGCTGCCCCTCTGACTCCCGTGTGCTATGGGACCACAGGAGTCTGGGTCCCCAGGGTTTCGCCCAAAACTGGGGTTTAGTGAAGTTAGAAGTGGCACAGTTGGGAGGGTCTGTCTCCTGCCCACTCGTGAAAGCCAGTGGCACAATCAGCAGTCTGTCCTCTGCGGCACAGTGCCGTGCGCGCCAGCAGACTTCTGCTCTTTTGCGACTCCTAAATTTCCGTGCACTTCTCCCCCTTCACAGTCCAAACTCCCCCTGTATGAGTTTCGGCTGGATCAGAGTTTTAGTGTCGTAGGATAAGGAGTTCAATGCCTTTGAGAGTCTCCGTGTCCTTCCCGCCAGAGAATGCCAGCCAGGTTTGCCATCACTCGCTCTCTCTGCGCGTGCGTCTCCATAACTCAGCTTTTTGCAGCTCCTCTGGGTTTCCGTGAGCCCCTCTCTTTCCCTCTAGTTGTAGAATTTCCACTCTGCCAGCTTTCCTGTGGTTCTGGATGATGTCCGTTCTGTCTTTCAGTTGTAGTTTTGAAATTTTTGTGGGAGGCAGCAGTGTAGGTGTTTACTTATGCCACCATCTTGGATTCTCTCTTCAGTCATTATTTCTTGAAATAGGTTTTCAGTATCTTGCTCTCTCTCTTCTTCTGGCACCCCCACAATTCTGAGTTGGTACGCTTGAAGCTGTCCCAGAGGCTCTATACATTATCTTCACATTTTTTGATTCTTTTCTCTTCTTGCTTTTCCAGTTGAATGTTTTCTGTTTCTTTATATATCAAATTTTTGACTTGATTCTTGCCTTCCTCTAGTCTGCTGTTAGGACTCTGTATAATATTTTTTATTTCAGTCAGTGCCTCTAGTTGGTCCTTTTTCATCTCCTCTTGGGACTCGCTAAATTTATCCATCTTTTCTAGCATATTCTTGAAAAACCTTAAAAGCGTGGTTTTGAACGCTATATCCAGTCGTTTTTTTCCCTCCATCTTTTGTTTGTGATCCCTTCCCTTGTCTCGGCATTTTCACTATGCCAGTGGAACTTCTGTGTTGGATTCAGCCTTATGATACCAGACTTGCAAAACCGAAGAAGCCTCTGTTGAGCTTGGGATGGGTGGAGTCTCAGGGCTTAAGGGACCACCTTGCCTTCCAGTCCGCCCCGCCCTCCACGGCCCCTGAGTCTCACGTGACTGGTTAATTGCTGGAGTGTTCCCTGTGGGCGCGCGCCCGCCCACAATGCCTCTTGACCGCTGCCTTTCCGCCTCCCCTGCGCTCCAGGACCACACAAGTCTAGGTCCCCAGGGATTTGCCCGAAACAGGGGCTTAGTGGAGTCGGAAGTGGCACAGTTGGGAGGGTCTGTCTCCCGCCCACTGGCGAAAGCCAGCAGCACAATCAGCAATCCATCCCCTGCGCAGTGCCGTGCATGCCACCAGACCTCTGATTTTTTGCGACTTCCCTAAATTTCTGTGCACCTCTCCCTTTTCACAGTCCATACTCCCCCCATATGAGTTTTGACTGGATCTGGAGTTTAGTGTCGTAAGATAAGGGGTTCAATGCCGTTGGGAGTCTCTCAGTTTCCCTCCCGCCAGAGAAAGCCAGCCAGGTACTCTGGCACCCGCTCTCTCCATGCACGCAGTCTCCCTACCTCAGCTTTTTGCAGCTCCTCTGGGTTTCTGTGAGCCACTCTCTTTCCTTCTAGCTGTAGAACTTCCACTCAGCCAGCTTTCCTGTGGTTCTGGATGATGTCCGTTTTGTCTTTTAGTTGTAGTTTTGAAATTGTTGTGTGAGGCAGCAGTGTAGGTGTTTACCTATGCTGCCATTTTGGATCTCAATAATAGCTATCATTTATGGAGCACTTACTATATGCCAGGCACTGCTGTAAATATTTCATATTTTCTTATTTAATCCCCCAAATGAGCCTAAGAATGGGATATTACTCTCTGTCCTTAATTTACAGATGAGTTAACCAACCCAATTCCCAGTAGTGTGCATTTGTTCCCATTCTCAGCCTCTCTGCACCTGACCTTCCTCATCTCTATAATGTAAATGAAGTAACTGGCCCAAAGTTAAAACGTAGTTAAGTGGCAGATTCAGCATATGAATAAAGGCAGTCTGAACTTGGAGCTGATGCTTGTAACACATACGCTCTAGAGCAATGGTTCTCAACCTTCCTAAGGCCGCGACCCTTGCATACACTTCCTCATGTGGTGGTGACCCCCAACCATGAAATTTTGCTACTGTTATGCATCGTGATGTAAATATCTGCATTTTCTGATGGTCTTAGGCGACCCCTGTGAAAGGGTCGTTCGACCCCCAAAGTGGTCGCGACCCACAGGTTGAGAACCACTGCTCTAGCGCATTCCATAGGCAAGATATGTTGGCTCATTCAGTTATTGAAAAAATATTTACAAAGCCTCTAATAGGAGCCAGGCACCGTTTTAGAGTCTGGAGAATATAGCAGTGGACAGGACAGCCTGAATTCCTGTTCACATAGAGCTCAGTAACATGGAGCTAAAATTTTTTCCAGCTCCAAATGATGGAATAAACCAAGAGAAACATCCCTGAGTTCAAAAGGGAAGAGTCCAAAAGGAAGCTCTCCAGGAACTCCAGTTGGCCAAGGGAGCCTGTGGATAGGGACAAGGTCATGCCTGGCTCGGTGACCTTGATTTTTTCTCCTTCCTAATCTGGCAGAGCAAACTGCTGTGCAGGAGCCAGCTTGCCCAGCTTCCTGCAGCTCTTCCCAGCCCATGTGCAGTGATGACAGGTTGGCAGCAAAAAAAACAGCTTTGGTGGGAATAATGACACAATGGAAACCGGCAAATGCTGCACACCATGGCAATTTTCTCCTCAGCGCAGATGGTGAAATACTGACCAGCACACAGCTGCTGGCAACCTGTCTTTCCCAATTGACCCCTGTCCTTGATGGAATGCTAGCTGCCCTTCCCCTCCTCCTTTAGTGAACCTCACTCCTGCCTCTCTTGTATGCTTTTTTCCAAGTTCAACAGACCCCAGTTGTGTCTGGAATCCTGAGCAACTTCAAAGTAAATATTATCATTATGACTCTCTGTGCTCTTCATAGGCATTACTGTTGCTGGCACATTCAGAGCGCTGAGTTGTTTTGAGACTCTTTCCCAGGAGAACATTTGTATTGCTGTCTCTGGTGGCTCCTCTGAGGTCTACTACACTATATCTAGGATCATGGGATCCTAGCAATTTGCAAAACTAAGGGACCAGTAGATATTTTTATTAGGAGAGGGGAACCTCACCCTACTTAGTAATTATTATCAACCCTAGAGAATTTATTGAGGAGGAGTCTTTTGTTGTTGTTAATCCTCATCTGAAGTTATTTTTTCCATTGATTTTTAGGGAGCATGGAAGAGAGAGGGAACGACAGAGAGAAACATCAATGTGAGAGAAACACATCGACTGATTGCCTCCTGCACAAGCCTCAACCAGGGCCAAGGCCAGGGAGGAGCCTGCAACCAAATTATGTGTTCTTGACTGGAATCAAACCCAGGACCCTTTGGTCTGCAGACCAATGCTCTATCCACTGAGCAAAACTGGCCAGGGCTAGGAGGAGTTTTAATATGCTCACACCCATGTGCCTAGCCCTCCAAAAATAGTCACCCTAGGTGCCATTTATATAAATTGGGCTCTGGATTCATAAAAATTCTCTCTCCCAATCTCATTATACACACATGCACACACGCACACATGTACATGATGGGCACCCACTCTGCTAGGCTTGGGCCTATATTCTGCTGGACTTGGGCCTATGTTCAGCAGCCCAGCACCAAGATAAATAATACTGTGCTAAAAATACCTTAGATCAGTGGTCTGCAAACTCATTAGTCAACAGAGCAGCAAACCGCGGCTCACGAGCCATATGTGGCTCACGAGCTGCAGTTTGCCGACCGCTGCTCTAGGTCTCGGTTAATAATAGAAGCTAGTGCTACCATAATTTTACACATAAACTGGCTTATTTGAAAAGAAAAGAAATCCTTTGGAGAAACATATTCCAAGCCCAAACAGTTATTAAGGGATATGCACAGGTGGTAGGCAGGCATGAAAGCATGGTAAGTCTTGTGAGAGAAAAGATCAACTTCAGCAGCTAAGCTGCAAACCCTTCACCAAGTAAGCAACAGCACTGAGCCCCATGGCTGAGCTGAGATTGTAGCCTTGGAGCCATTAGCTGCTTGTGACCTTGGCCCAAATTGTGGGTTTTCTGAGCAATGACAGGGTCACAAGCACAGTCTGAGAGCAGAATGCATGAGTTGTAGGCTTTTTTGGATCAAGGATAAAGAGTGAAATTAACTCAGTCCAGGCTGGTGCATTGAATGGTTGTACCTGCAGGGCTAAGAGGGGAGCTCCTAGGGCAGCCATTTTCTGAAACTTGACATGAAGGGAAAGAAAGAGAAGGGTGACCACTTGGGGATGAGGGTTTCCTTCCTACCCTTCCCCTCTTGGAGGATCTGGCCCAGGCAGGTAAGCAAGGCTAGCCCAGCAGGTGCATGCTGAAGCAGTCACAGCTGTACAATGCCTAGGCTGGAACTCAAGCACAAGGGTTTACTATTTCTCCCACTTGTTTGCCATGACCTTGGCTGCCTCTTCCTCTGGGCCATTGGGGAGTCTGTGATCCACATGTCCAGTTACCCTACACATCCACCCTCAGAGAGCTATTCTTGTTTACATGGCCTCCCTCCTGAAGCTTTACTAGCCCACCCAATTGGTTGAAAGGTTGCTTGATGTGGGTATGTCATTTCACTTCTCATCTCCTCAACTTCAGTACAGGTCATACAGAGCTCTGGGAGGAATGCCAAGAGAATCTAGTATGTTTGTGTGGAAATTTTCAGTAATCAAATATTATGTAAAATAAGTTGGCCATCAGCCAAAGATTGGAGAGATCTGGCAGCCCTCATATTACATGTGATAGCATTTCATCTTGATGTCAATCACCATGACTTCTATTTATGTTGTATCCTTTTCCTAATACCAACTAATCATAACCATCAGAGGATTTCTGGCATTTGATGAATTAACAGCCTAGATCTAGACTCTAAGACCCATGATCTGAAATTTGTGAAGCACTTATTTTGTAAAGCTGGTGTGTGGGAGGGAGCCATCAAGCTAGTGAGTGAGCCTAGCTGACTGTCTGCCGTCCATATTTAGAAGTGACTTTGTTGTACTCCTCTTGCCTTTGAGTGTGCAGTTATTCTCCTATAGAAAGTGATATGGAAGAGTGCTGGGGATGGAGGAGGAGAAAATAAATGACCTTCGTTAGAAACTTTACATTAAAGAGTAAAATATCTAATTCAAGAATGGCTCAACATGATCTTCAACATGAATGAGTTCCCCATAAGCTCTATACAATAAGAAAAGGTAATTATCAGAGGTATTTGAGTGTTTCAACTAGCATGAAAACAGACTTTATTATGGTATTATACAATTATTAAAGCTTGGAAGTAGGTCAATGAAAATATGTAGGTATGCTCTAACTGCACTGTATAGTGAAAATTATATACTATGATCGTATTTGCAAATTTGGGATTTTTTAAGGTCTAAGGAGAGATTCTTAAAGAATGTCAAGGAACTTTTGATCCCCATATTTGGTTGGTGCTTGAGTTTTTAAAATGCTTTTGTATTCTCAAGACATGTAGCTAGCAGCAGTTAGAGAAGTAGAAGGCGGGACAAAGGGTCAGCTAGATGTGGGTCCTTGTCCTGGCTCTGCCACTTATTCTGTGTTGCCTCAAGTAAGTCCTTATCCTCCTGAAGCTTCTGAGTCTCCATCTGTTCAATGAGAATACGAATGCTACTCATTCTGCTCACTTCACAAAGCCCTATTAAGGACCCAAATTGCTAATGTGGGAGTGTTTGAGAAGCATAATAACTGGTTCCTGTGGGCTTAACTCATTCATTCCTTTCATAAACATTATTGAACGCTCTGTGTGCTGAGATTAGCATATCAGAGGTGACTAAGATGTGGTTTTCCACATTTGAGACTACAGGTCCAGGCAGAGATATACTTAAAGGGAATAAAAGAACTTTGCACACAGCTATGTGGTTCCTGCACTTGAGTTCCAACTGTAGCAAGCATAGCAGGGCTGCAAAGGAAACAGACAGACCCAACCCACTACCCAGCAGCTGTATGCATCTTTCTGCAGCCATTATCTCCATCCCAATTCTGCCTTGGCTCCCATTTTCTGCAGTCAAAACAAACCTGACAGCAATAGCTGAGCCACCAAGCTCTCTTGCAAAATTTCCACAGGGTATCACACAGCTCAGTTTCCCTCAAGGTATGACCCCATATTCTGGTCTGACCAGTGGAAAATGTCATTACAGCCAGGTGTTTAAGAAAAAAACAAGCAGAGACTAAAAGAAGAAAGCGGGGAAGGGACACTCTTACAAGTAGATCAGAATGATGTACTATTTACCTAATTACCTGCAAAGCCACATCCAGCTATTAAGTATCTATATTCTGTAATAGAATTTTCTGCTGTGGAAATACTCACCCACACACATGATGTTGAAGCAGAAGCCCTGGCTGACTGACTTATTCACCAACTGGTCGGGCAAGCTGTCAAACCCCACATGTCCAGCCAAAGGGAGAGTTCGGCAATCTTCACCCTAATTTGGAAGGGAAGAGAAGGGAGAAAATGAAAATGTGCTTACAAATAATCTGGGCCTCACTTCTCCATCCAAATAATATGTGTGTTAGGAAGTAACACCAGCCCAGGCTCCTGTCACCATAGCTCCAGGCAAAGCAAACTACAGAGACACTTATAAGGGGCAGGAGGGCAGGGGCAGGGGATGAGACCGTTGGCACAAGAGATTCACAAACTTAGTTAAATTCTCAACTCACAAGCTGGATAACCTCTCAGGGCCTTTGCTTCTTACTGTTAAAGGTTTTCACTTCCTTCTCTGTCATATGAGATGATATTACTTATCTTATAGGTGATTGGGAGACTCAAATGTGCTCACACATGTAAGAAACTTAGAACAATGCCTAGTACGTGCATACGTGTTCAGTAAATATTACAAAGAGATTTCAGTTACTCCTTTCTCTAGGGCATTTTGGGGATCTACAATGGTGGTACCATGTAGAAGTTAAGAGACTAAGCTTTGATAAGATATGGAAGCAACCTGAATGCCCATCAATAAATGAGTGGATAAAGAAGCTGTGGTACATATACACAAAGAATACTATTCAGCCATAAAAATGAATGATGTCATAACTTTTGAGACAGAAAAAAAAACAAGTATCATGTGATCTCACTTATATGTGAAATCTAATGAACAAAATAAAGTAGAAATAAACTCATAGATACAGAGAACAGACTGACAGCTGGGTGAAAAAGGTGAAGGGATTAAACAGTACAGATTGGTAATTACAAAATAGATACAGAGATATAGATTATAGCATGGGGAATATAGTCAATAATATTGTGATAACTATGTATGGGGCCAGGTGGATACTTGAAGCATCGGGGGGAAGGGGCATTCTGTAAAGTACATGATTTTCTAACCACTTTGTGTACATCTGAAACCAATACAGAATAATACTGAATGTAAACTGTAATTGAAAAATGTTTTAAGTGGGGGGGGGGGGG
>JAAGEH010000015.1:31705276-31742665 GCA_011751065.1 Lasiurus cinereus | reverse complement strand
GGGGGGGGGGGGGAAAGGAGAGAGAGAGAGTCTGAGCTTTGAATTCAGGCAGGAGCCTCACCTCCTCCACCTTCTGAACTTGGACAAGTTACTTAACTTCTCAAAGTGTCCCCATCTGTAAAATCAGGAACTTAGTAGTTACTACCTCATAGGACTGGTGTGAAGATTAGATAGGATAATACTCCGAAAGCACTGAGCCTGGGGTAAGCATGCAGTAAGCATTCTATCAACAGTAGCTGCTGTTCTAATTTCACTGGGAGATTATTCTTCCACTCAGACATCCCAAATAACATGTGATACTATGGCACATTGGTAGGGAGACAGAGAGAGAGAGAGAGAGAGAGAGAGAGAGAGAGAGAGAGAGAGAGAATCAGTCCAAGATCTCCTTGCTTCCTCTGATCCCCTTGTCTCTATCAGGATCAGCCAAACCATTTGCAAAGGGCCTTTGCTTCTTACTGTTAAAGGTTTTCACAAAACAAGGAGAACCTTAAACTGGAGCAGGCTTCCAAGGAGCTGGGGGGGGGGGCCCCAAAAGGGGCCTGCATGTACTAAAAAAATATATTAGTGTTAACTGCCAATCCGGGCAGCAAGGGAGGGGAAAAGGGAGAAGGAAAGCTGGAGACAGCCAAGCTAGACAAGAGGGGTGGGGAGCTAGGTAAGCAGTTAAGAGTTTCTGTTGTGTGGGGCTACACTAAGATTTCCATAACCAGAAGGGTGCCAAGAGTAATCCAAGAAGGACATGGTTAGTACCAGGAGGCCTGCACCAACATCCCAGGCTGTTAGCAGGCAGCTCTTAGCCTTGACTGGACCTGCTTTAAGACTAGATCCATAAGGGTACACTTGACACTGAGACAGATAAGCTGCATTGGTGGGGAAGCCTCACAGAGGCTGACATTGTTAGAACTGGTTCCCAGATAGCCCCTTCACCCAGCTTGGGATCCACTCCCATTGGTGCCATCAGATACTCCAAGAGGGAGAGACAGGGCTAGGTGCCAGTGACTGCCACCTGACAAGTTCATTACCCTCACACATCTCACCCCACATACAGTCCCCATAGAGTATTCTTAGAACATGACCAATTGCGGTATTCAATTGAAGCTGGAGTACTCTGGGTCCCAGTGGGGCACCTGAAGAAAGCTGGGTTTCCTGAGTGGCCACATCACTCAGAGCCTTGTTCCACACTCACCCCTTTCCACACGCCCTCACCTCTTATTCTTTTTATTAAAGCAAACAAAAAGATCTAAGTTTCCCACTGTTCATTCTTGATCCCCAACACTGCAGGGAGACAGGGCTTAGAAGCCAATATGCTTTCATTTTTTTTAAATTTAATTTTTATTTTTTTAATTAAATCTTTATTATTAAGATTATTACTTTTGTTTCTCTTTTTTCCCCTCCATAACTCTCCTTCACCTTGCTCCCAACCCTCCCTCTACCTTTACCTCCCCCCGCAATTGACCTCATCCATAGGTGTATGATTTTTGTCCAGTCTCTCCCTGCACCACCCTCACCCCTTTCCCCCTGAGAATTGTCAGTCCACTCCCTTTCTGTGCTCCCGATTCTATTATATTCACCAGTTTATTCTGTTGACCAAATCCTCAATTCCCTTAATTTTCAGATTCACTTGTTGATAGATATGTATTTGTTGTTCATAATTTTTTATCTTTTACCTTTTTCTTCTTCCTCTTCTTAACGAGTACCTTTCAGCATTTCATATAATACTGGTTTGGTGTTAATGAACTCCTTTAGCTTTTTCTTATCTGTGAAGCTCTTTATCTGCCCTTCAATTCTGAATGATAGCTTTGCTGCATAAAATGTTCTTGATTATAGGTTCTTGCTATTCATCACTTTGAATATTTCTTGCCACTCCCATCTGGCCTGCATAGTTTCTGTAGAGAAATCAGCTGACAATCGTATGGGTGCTCCCTTGTAGGTAATGAACTGTTTTTCCTTGCTGCTTTTAATATTCTCTCTTTGTCTTTTGCCCTTGGCATTTTAATTATGATGTGTCTTGGTGTAGTCCTCTTTGGATTCCTTTTATATGGGGTTCTGTGTGCTTCCTGGACTTGTAAGTCTATTTCTTTTACCAGATGTGGGAAGTTTTCAGTCATTATTTCTTTAAATAGGTTTTCAGTATCTTGCTCTCTCTTCTTCTGGTATCCCCTCAATTCTGATGTTGGTATGCTTGAAGCTGTCCCAGAGGCTCCTTACATTATCTTCACAGTTTTGGATTCTTTTTTCTTCTTGCTTTTCCAGTTGAGTGTTTTCTGATTCTTTGTATTTCAAATTCTTGACTTGATTCTTGCCTTCCTCGAGTCTGCTGTTAGGTCTCTGTATAATATTTTTTATTTCAGTCAGTGTATGTTTAACTTCTAGTTGGTCCTTTTTCATCTCTAGTTGGTCCTTTTTCATCTCTAGTTGGTCCTTTTTCATCTCCTCTTGGGTCTCACTAAATTTATCCATCTTTTCTAGGATATTCTTGAAAAATATTATAAGCGTGTTTTTGAACTCTATATCTAGTCATTTGTTTTCCTCCATTTCTTGTGTTTGTCATCTCTTCCTTTGTCCCCGCATTTTCACTATGCTGGGAGAACTTTTGTGTTGGATTCAGCCTTATTATACAAGAGTTATGATACTGCAAAAGCCTCTCTGTTGAGCTTGGGATGGGTGGAGTCTCAGGGCTTAACGGACCACCTTGCCTTCCAGTCGGCCCCGCCCTCCCCGACCCTGGGTCTCACATGACTCTGGGTAATCACTTGGAGTGGCCCCTATGTGCGCGTGCAGTGCCTCTAGACCTCTGCCTTTCTGGCTCCCCTGCACTCAGGGACCATATGAGTCTGGGTCCCCAGGGTTTTGCCTGAAACTGAGGTTCAGTGGAGTTAGAAGTGGCACAGTTGGGAGGGTCCGTCTCTCGCCCACTTGTGAAAGCCAGCGGCACAATCAGCAGTCAGTCATCTGCGTGCAGTGCTGTGCACGCCACCAGACTTCTGATCTTTTGCAACTCCCCTCAATTTCCATGCACTTCTCCCTTTTCACAGTCCAAACTCCCCCCATATGAATTTTGGCTGGATCTGGGGTTTAGTGTCATAGGATAAGGGGTTCAATGCCTTCGAGAGTCTCCGTCTTCCTCCTGCCAGAGAAAGCCAGCCAGGTTCTCCGGCACCCACTCTCTCCGTGCACGTGTCTCCATACCTCAGCTTTTTGCAGCTTCTCTGGTCTCTGTGAGCCCCTCTCTTTCCTTCTAGTTGTAGAATTCCCACTCAGCCAGCTTTCCTGTGGTTCTGGATGATGTCCATTCTGTCTTTTAGTTGTAGTTTTGAAATTGTTGTGCGAGGCAGCAGTGTAGGTGTTTACCTATGCCGCCATCTTGGATTCCTCCCCTGAATCATATTTTATCACCCCTGAAAATCTCTTCCTGTCTCCAAATGCAGCACCATGTTGAAACCAGTTTGGCTCAGTGGATAGAGCGTCAGCCTGTGGACTGACAGGTCCCAGGTTCGATTCCAGTCAAGGGCATGTACCTTGGTTGCGGACACATCCTTAGTAGGGGGAGTGCAGGAGGCAGCTGATCGATGTTTCTCTCTCATCCATGTTTCTAGTTCTCTATCCCCTTCCTCTCTGTGGAAAATCAATAAAATATACTTTAAAAAAAATGCAGCACCCTGCTCCAAGGCCTCTGGTCCAAGTGCTAAAGCAAGGAAAAATAATTTTCAAACTAAAGATAGTGGAGGGCAGCAGGGATAACATCATCCCATATTCTGAGTGTCTGTGTGTGTGTGTGTGTGTGTGTGTGTGTGTGTGTGTTTGGTTGATTGGTTAATCCTCACATGAGGATTTTTTTTCCATTGCTTTTCAGAGAGTGGAGGGCAGAGGAGGAGGGGGAAAGGGAGAGAGAGAAAAACATCAATGTGAGAGACACCCATTGACTGGTTGCCTCCTGCATATGCCTCAACCAGTGGCAGGTTCAGGACTCAAACTTACAACCCAGATATGTGTCCTTGATTGGGAATCGCACCTGTGACCTTTCAGTGTGCAGGCCAATGCTCTAACTACTGAACACACCAGCCAGGGCCATACCTTATTCTTTTATTTTTAATATTTATTGTTCAGATTATTACAGTTGTTCCTCTTTCCACCCCACTCATAACTCCTCTCCATCCAGTTACCACCACCCCACAGCCCTCATCCATAGGTGTACAATTTTTGTCCAGTCTCTTCCTGATCCCTCACACCACTTTCCTCCAAGGATTGGCAGGCCACTCCTTTTCTATGCCCCTGATTCTATTATATTCACCGGATTATTCTGTTCATCAGATTTTTTATTCACCGGATTTTTAGATTCACTTGTTGATAGATATGTATTTGTTGTTCATAATTTTTATCTTTACCTTCTTTTTCCTCTTAAAGAATACCTTTCAGCATTTCATATAATACTGGTTTGGCAGGGATGAACTCCTTAAACTTTTTCTTATCTGTGAAGCTCTACATCTGACTTTCAATTCTGAATGATAACTTTGCTGGGTAGAATAATCTTGGTTGTAGGTTCTTGCTGTTCATCATTTTGAATATTTCTTGTCACTCCCATCTGTCCTGCACAGTTTCTGTTGAGAAATCAGCTGACAATCATATGGGTACTCCCTTGTAGGTAAGTAACTGTTTTTCCCTTGATGCTTTTAATATTCTCTCTTTTTCTTTTGCTCTTGGCATTTTAAGTATGATGTGTCTCGTGTGGTCCTCTTTGGATTCCTTTTGTTTGGGGTTCTCTGTGTTTCCTGGACTTGTAAGTCTATTTCTTTCACCAGGTGGGGGAAGTTTTCTGTCATTATTTCTTCAAATACGTTTTCAGTATCTTGCTCTCTCTCTTCTTCTGGCACCCCGATAATTCTGATGTTGGTATGCTTGAAGTTGTCCCAGAGGCTCCTTACACTACCTTCACATTTTTTTTCTTTTTTTCTTTTTTCTTTTCCGGTTGGGTGTTTTTTGCTTCTTTGTATTTCAAATCTTTGACTTGATTCTTGCGATCCTCTAGTCTGCTATTGGATCTCTGTATATTATTTTTTATTTCAGTCAATGTATGCTTAATTTCTAGTTGTTCTTTTTTCATATCCTTGAGGATCTCACATATCAGCCTTTTCTGGAAAATTCTTGAAAAACCTTATAACTATGGTTTTGAACTCTATATCCAGTAGTTTGTTTTCCTCTATTTCTTTCATTTGTGACCTGTTACTTTGTCTCCACATTTTGGCTGCTTTTTTGAGTTGACAGAGTGGCTTTATGTACTAGGTGTCCTATAGGACCCAGTGGCTCAGCCTCCCCTGTTACCTGAGGTGGACACTCTTGGTGCACCCCTTTGTGGGATGTGTGCAGTCTTGTTGTAGTTAATCCTTGATTTTTGTTGGTATCACTAGGAGGAATTGACCTCCAGGCCCATTGGCTGTAAGGATCATCTATGTCTACAATGGGAGAACTTCTGTGCTGGAGACACCCTTATGAGGCAAGACTTGCTTCAGTCAGGCTTTGGTGCTCACTGAGTCTGCCCCTTGAGTGTGTCTTTTATGGATCTGAGGATTTGTAATCTGGATTGTCCTAATCTGACTCCTGGGTACACTGGCTCTTGGATCTCCAAGGAGGTGATAATTTAGCCTCTGCTTGAGGCCGCCCAGTGGAGCTACCAGAGATCTGTAGATTCCTCTTCTTTGTTTGGGTTTTGGAGGTGCCCAGATGAGGCCCAGCTGTGAAGCAATGGAAGCTGCTGTGGGGCTTTGGGCCTTCTTTTGGATGTTCTGGATCTCTCTGACCCAACTGCTGTTTGATAGGTAAGTTTAGATTTCAAAGGACCAGGCATATGCAAAAGCCTCTGCACACAGCTTGGGTGGGGCAGAGTCTCAGGGTGGAGCAAACAGCAATGGATTTCCATCAGCTCTGCCCTAAGAGGCCCCCTGTGTCTCAGTGTCCCGTGGTAATCACTGCAAGCAACCCCTGAGAGACAGCCACACTCGAGTTTTGCCTGCTGCCAGACAGTCCAGTTTCTCCCCGAATGAGTCTGGGTCCCCAGAGTCTCACCCGGAACTGGAGTTCAGAGCAGTCAGGAGCTTTTGTCTCCCTCTGGCTTAAAAAAGCCAGCCCTCTCCACATGCATGCCTCCAGACCTCTGCCTTTTGCGCCTCCTCTGAGTCTCAGTGTGCTTTTATTTTTTCCTTCTAGTTGTAGAATTTCCACTCAGCTAGCCTTCCTGTGGTTCTGGATGATATCCATTTTGTCTTTTAGTTGTAGTTTTGAATTTGTTGTGAGAGGCGGCAAATTCAGGTGTTTACCTATGCCACCATCTTGGTTTCTCTCCCATACCTTATTCTTAAAGATTTACTTTATTGTCAGAGACTGAAAGCACTTAATATGTGCCCACCTTTTACCTGGCACCTAGCACAGTGCTGGAAAATAAACAGCAAACGGAAGGATATGGGCTTTATTCCCTAGACCAGTGGTCAGCAAACTGAGGCTTGAGAGCCGCGGTTTGCCACTCTGTTGACTAATGAGTTTGCCGACCACTGACCTAGACTCTCGATTCCAATAATTACAGGCTGTTGCTGTTCCTTGTGATTAAGCCCCTATCCCCAGTGATGGGCAAACTCATTAGTCAACAGAGCGGCAAACTGCAGCTCAAGAGCCCCATGTGGCTCGCAAGCCACAGTTTGCCCACACTGCCCTAGAGTCCATGAGGTTTGGGGGCACACAAGTAGTTTTTTTGAAAGAACATTCCAGTAGCAAAGTCCTTCATTGATTGGAGGAGAGAGAGTAGGGGCAGAAAAGGTATTAGCAGATAACTCCAATAATGTTGATCTAGCACTGAGACAATAAATGCTTGCTGAAATGAACTGATCTGATTTAAGACTCAAGAGGGAAGAACAAATTTGAGAGATGTCTTAAAGGGATGAGCCTCCTCAATGATTGGGAAGAGGGAGAGAGGGAGCAATCAAAGCTCAAAGTATTCTAAGCCTGGAAGCTTGGATTGATTATATTGTTCAACATTGACCCCTTTGGATCATGGCCAGAAAGAGGGAAGCCAGAAAAGGGGGCTTGTTTAGTGGAAAAGTCGATAATCTGGTTTTAAATAAGCTAATACCAAAAGAAATTACATTGATCAGTCTTTTTATTTTATAAAAGTAATCAATGCTCACTGCAGATATTTTAGAACATGAGAAATTATAAAGGAGAAAGCATAATCACCCATATCACTCTCCCTAAATACTCACTGTTAATATTTACATGGATTTCCCTCCAGTTTGTATATGGTGCGGTTTGGGGTTTTTTGTTTTTGTTGTTGTTTTACAAAATAGTGATAATTTTGTATAATCCTTTTCATAAACTGACTTAATAACCTTATACTCAATATAGTGTGGATGTTTTCTTGAGTAATTACGTATACTTCTTTTTTTAAAATATATTTTATTGATTTTTTACAGAGAGGAAGGGAGAGAGATAGAGAGCCAGAAACATCGATGAGAGAGAAACATCGATCAGCTGCCTCTTGCACACCTCCTACTGGGACTGTGTCCGCAACCAAGGTACATGCCCTTGACCAGAATCAAACCTGGGACCTTTCAGTCCTCAGGCCGTTGCTCTATCCATTGAGCCAAACCAGTTAGGGCTACGTATACTTCTTTTTTAATTTTATTTTTCCATTACAATTGACATTCAACATTATTTTATATTAGTTTCAGGTGTACAGGATAGTGGCCAGACAACCACATAATATTAAGTATACTTCTAAAACTTTACTTTTAATTGGTCACATCGCATTCCACTGTAGGACCCTACAGATTTTATTAACCAGTCTTCCACTGCTTGACATTTAGCATGCTTCCAAGTTTTCAACAACTTAAACAACTCTTGTTCTTACAGAATTACATATCACTAATTATTCCTAGAATTGAAGCCCACTGGGCTCAAGGACTCACACATTTGAAAGACTGTGGTACACACTGAAAATCACTCAACAGAGAATAGCACAAATGTCTACTTCCACCACCAATATATGAGTGTCTGTTTACCCATATATAGCCCAACACTTAGAATTTCTGAGGCTTTTTAGCTATTGTTCATTGCATCACTGAACGATGGCATTAAGTCATTTAATTTGCATTTAATCATTATTTTTATTGTTAAACTATATATGTATATTGTGCATATGCATGCCTACATGTGAGTTGCCTGTGCATGTCTTTGCCCAATTTTTAAATAATAGGTGTTTGTCTTCCTCTTCTGAATTTGTAAAAGCATTTTATATGTTAAAGAAAATAAGATAGTTTTGATTTTATGAGAGATACCAGGAGAAGAAATTCAATAAGTACTTAGTAACATGGGATTGTAGCTCCAGAAGAAGTCAGGACTGGGATATGAATTTAGAAGTGAAAGGTATGAAATTGGTGTGTTCACCAAGAAATAGTACAGGGAGAAAAGAGCTAAAGGTTGAATATAGGAAATGCCAACAAGTAAGAAATGGGAAATTGAAGAGGATTCTGCCAAGAGGAGGAACTGATCAGGTAAGAGATGACCCAATAGTTTGCTATCACCGGAAGCCAAGGTTGAAGTCAGGAAGAATTACAGAGAAATAACTGTTGATCTGGACTTGGTGAAGGTCACTGGTGATGTTTAGAATCCTTGTTTCTTCTGTATCTTTTTACCCACTGTCCAATATATCTAAATTAACTGGAAGGTTAATGTGAGGGTTTTTTCTTGCGCAGCAAACTTTTTGTTTCAATGCCTGTAATTGATAAAACTTCAAAAATGTAGTATTTGTGTGTATATATAGTTTCTGCTTTAGGAATTCCTGTCTAGCAAGCATCATTCACTTTTGCTTTAATGACTCTTATAAAATGTAAAGGTCATCATTATGAATACCAGTCCTCATTGTTCAGACCTAAATATGCAGAGGTAAAAAGGACAGGACACTGGACTGAATGTACACTGATCCCTGAATAGCCCCTGGAAGTTTCTTCCCCACTCCCTCACTAAAACCTCTAATATATTATATCTTTCCTCTTTCTCCATAAGGTGGCCTGATTAGTGGAGGTTCTCATTGCTTTGTTTTTATTTTATTATTTTATTTTATTGTTTAAAATATTACAAATAGTAATACATATATCTCCTTTTTTCCCCATTGACCTTCCCACATAGGGCCCCTCCTCTATCGGCCCTCATTATTTCGACTGCAATTACAATTGAACGTTCACAAGAAGAGATAGAACTAGCAACTTGGCCCAGCATGTCTGACACTAAAACTTCAAGTTATCATTTTGAATAGCAGATGGTACCATTTTCAAGGTTTGAACTGAGAGGCTAGAAAGGCAACAGTAACCAAAATGTTAAATGGCCCATCTCCACTAACCCTGCAACCACCCTTGGTAATCTATTCTACAGAAACTCATTAATCTGTAAAATTAGAAAAAAACATAGTGTCTAACAATAGGAAAATATTTAACTAAATTCTGATACAGGCCTATTCTGGAATATTCTGTAGCCATTAAGAAGAATTTGGTTGGTCTATAGGTACTGATGTGAATATCCCGAAGACATATTATAAAGTAGATAAAAGAAGTTCTAGAACAATAAGCACAGTCTAAACCCATATATGAAAAGAAGCCTGTATATGTACATTTGCACATAAATGTACTTGAGTGCATAGAAAGGGGACTGGAAAGAATCCACCAAACCAAGAACTGTGGCTAACTTAGGGGAGGGGAATGGAAACGGGCTTACTCAGAGGGTAGTCAGTATGCTTCCGGATTGTTTGATTCTGTTACAGCTTGAAATGTATTCACATACTACCTATGTAATTTAAAAACATCTTTAAAACAAAGGAGTTTCCACTCAGTTTTGCAGCAGGAGTAATTAAGAGGCAGAATCTGAGAAGAGCTAAAAGGAAGACAAAATGAAAGAGCGCTCTTGAGAACTGGGAGAGCCCTACTCCCCTCCCCATTTACATTTCCTGTTTTCTCCTCATCTGAAGTCACTTGTGGTTTTGAAATCCGTTATACCACATTTCGTGTCATAGGCAGAAACACCACTCTCTTTCTCTTCCACCTCCACCCCTGTGAACACACCAATTTCGTTTTTTAATTGAGTAGTCGAAGGTTCATGTTATAAAGAATGACCTGTGGTGGTTCCAGTTGTGCATCTTTTTCCCACTGCTGTTATTCTGCAAATGAAGAGTCCCAGCCTGACTTCGGTGGCTCAGTGGTTGAGCATCAATCTCTGAACCAGGAGGTCACGGTTCCATTCCGAGGCAGGGCACATGCTCGGGTTTCAGGCTGTATTCCCAGTAGGGGAAGTGCAAGAGGCAGCCGATCAATGATTCTCTCATCACTGATGTTTCTATCTCTCTCTCCCACTCCCTTTCTCTCTAAAATCAATAAAGATTTTTTTTAGAGTCCCATAAATACCTAAGTGGGCAAACCCCCATGCCCCTCAATCATCTGCCCCTCCTCCCAATTCCTAATTAGGGCATATGCCTAGGTTTTGGGCTTGATCCCCAATAGGGGAGGTACAGGAACCACCAATCGATGATGTTTCTTTCTCTTCTCATCAGTGTTTCTATCTCTCTATTCCTCTCATTTCCTCTCTTTCTAAAAAGCAATAAAAAGTATATATTTTTTAAATGGTGGTGCCAAAGTTAGTAGCTGCCATTCTGAAGGATGAGACCAAAGCCAAAAGTTTGGAGCTCATTGCTGATGACTGGGCTTTCTCTAAATTTTCCCCTCTAGCTTTTGCATGTAGATATTAGTAAAGATAGAAACACTGAAATCAGATTCTCCCCATATGTCATTACTGGTGGGCCTCTCTCACACCTTCCTTGTCTCCATCTCCATTCTCAGCCCTGAAGACCAATCTCTGATAGACCCTGCAAATCTTCAGAACAATCAAAATCAGTGAATAATTCAATGACGCACGATGGGATATGAAGCAGCTGATTAAAATATTTTCTAAGAATATTTAATGACATGGGAAAATGATTACTGTCAGGCAAAAAAACAACACACCAACATTATATACAGGATCATCCCAATCATGGGGGGAAAGTATATATGCATTTTTAAAGGCTTCAAAGAATACAGTAAGATGCTAACAATGGTTACTTTGGGTGGAGGCGCTGTAGGTATTATTGCTTTTCTTTGTTTTCCAAATTTTCTGCGATAGGCATATTTTACTTTTATAATCAGAATTAAAATGTTGGTTGTTGTTAAAGTTCTGTGATGATACTTTCCTATGCAGGAAAGTGGCCTCGGATATTATAGCAAAATATTCAACTACAACCAAAAAGGTGCTTTAAATACAGATCATCAGAAAATTCATGTGGATATTCTACTTTCAGGCAGTTTTACTATAATATTAAATACTAGAAGCCTGGTGCACGAAATTCATGCACTGTAGGGGGCATCCCTCAGCCCAGCCTGCACCCTCTCACAGTCCGGGACCCCTTGGTGGATGTCTGCCTGTCAGCTTAGGCCCAATCCCTGGGACCTGCTCGCTCCTTACCACTTGTCTTGCTACTCCTAGCAGCAGGCTCCTTACCACTCAACTGCTCCTTAGCACTGCTGCGGAGGCAGGAGAGGCTTCTGGCTGAGTGGCTCTCCCCCTGTGGGAGCGCACTGACCACCAGGGAGCAGCTTCTGTGTTGAGCATCTGCCCCCTGGTGGTCAGTGTGCACCATAGCAACAGGTAGTTCCACTGTTCGGTCTAGTTGCATATTAGCCTTTTATTATATAGGATTTTACCATTAATACAAAAATTATCATATACATACCATTATTATATAGTGTAATTTATTATTATAAACTAGAGACCCAGTGCATGAGATTCATGCATGGGGGGGGTGTCCCTCAACCCAGCCTGCCCCCTCTTGCAGTCTGGGACCCCTCACTTCTTACTGCCTGCCTGCAGTGGAGGCGGAAGAGGCTCCTGCCACTACAGCTGGGCTCACCAACCATGAGCCCAGCTTCTGGCTGAGTGGCAATCCCCCTCTAGGAGCGCACTGACCACCAGAGGACAGCTCCTGTGATGAGCGTCTACCACCTGGTGATCAGTGCATGTCATAGCAACTGGTCATCCACAGTTCAGTCATTTGCATATTAGGCTTTTATTATATAGGATATTCATATGAACCAGAAGTAAAATCACATATCCCAAAAGATGTAGCAGAAAGTCTTGAAACAATCAAGTGGATGAAAACCCTATCTGCTTCCTCCACTATTGTCAAGGGTGTGGATACCACTGTATTATCAGCCATAAGAACCACAAAAACACTGTTAAGTTCCCAGAGGTTAAAAAACAAAACAAAACAAAAAAAAACCCCACCTCTGGCCGAAACCAGTTTTGCTCAGTGGATAGAGCATCGGCCTGAGGACTGAAGGGTCCCCAGGTTCACTTCCGGTCAAGGGCATGTACTTTGGTTGCGGGCACATCCCCAGTGGGGGGCGTGCAGGAGGCAGCTGATCGATGTTTCTCTCTCATCGATGTTTCTGGTTCTCTATTCCTCTACTTTCCTCTCTGTGGAAAATCAATAATATATATATTTTAAAAAATTAAAAAATAAAAAAACCTCGAATGTGTCTCACACATCAAATGTCAAGATTTCCCTCGTGCTAATTAAGCCAGGCTAAGAGGAAACTGACAGTAGTAGCAATGCCCTGAACTGGGAGAGAGCAATTTGGGGGCTTTGCCTAGGAGAAATAAAGCTGCAAAAGCTGGCAGCAACCCCTTTGGAGCCCCAGAAATGCCCTTCAGGGGGGACAGCTTAGGGGACCCAAGGGATGCACAAAGAAGACCCATCCTCACCAAACAGGGAGAAGACTCATTTTTTAGCAAATCCAGTAGCTGAAACTCTGGAGTGGCTTTTCATTCTATAAAAGGACTCTATTAAAAGAGCCAGCTTTTCTTGTGCATTTAAAATGGGACTCAATAGACAAAAATTCAGCTATCATGTATCTTTATAGGAAGACAAAAACTATATATACACACATGAACAGACAATATCTGAAGGGTTGTTTCTAGTCCACTTATAGGGCCCTTTGAGCTAAAAGCCCAGATTTGCCTTCTCTCCAACTCTCCCCACCCAGCTCAAGGAGTCTAAGCAAGGAAGGGGTGGCGTAACATACTGCTACCTCATTCAGAAACAGAAGCGGGCAAAGACCTAACAAAATTAGGCTGGAGAACAAAGAAACATAATAACCATACAATAGTTGAGCTGGAAACGCCCTTAAAAATCACCTAGTCCAACCCACTTGGTTTACAAAAGGGAAAACAGAGACTCAGAGAGAGGAAATGACTTGACTGGAGTCAGAGTGATTTAGTGGCAGAGTGTGCTGCTAGGATCCAGGACTCTGTCAAACAGACTGCCACTCTCCAATGGAAAAGCTGCTTCAAGAGGCAGATATAGATTTTTCATGCTGCCAAAATTCCAGGACATTGGGTTTGTGGCTTGATGCTTAGTAGCAGGGAGAAGGGTCACAGAACACGACCTCAAAGCCAATGGGCTCACCAAGGTGACTATGGCCCACAGAAGACAACAGAGACCATGGATGTCATGGAGGGCCTTTTGCTCCTCTTCTGTCTTCTCTGTCTCATTTCCCTCCTTTCTAACTCTGACTTAAGGCTAGGCCTGGCCAACCACCTAGCTCTGCTTGAGAATCCCAGGGCTACCTAACCCACAAGCCAAATTCTTAAGTAAAATATCTCCATCAGTACATGGATGACCTTTTGCTCAGAGTACATCAATTTTCCCACAAATACCAGACAGATTCCCTTCAAGCTTGGCTTTTTAAACAGAGTTTTCTAGGTGTTCTGGACATTATTATCTCCGATCTATTTTTTAAAAAAAGGGTTTACTCACAGGCCTCTGGATGAATGCCCAACTGTCCTCTGGGGAGCCTGAATTGGCCTCTGCCTCCATCTGGTCTCGTTTAAAGGGGATCTGAAAAAACCTAGTTCCTGCCTCAGCAACAGTGCTCAGAGGTAGGGGCCTCTGCTGTGAAAGGAAACTCAAGGCTTACCTCACACCTCATCAAGGGTCATCAAGGGCCCAGAAAGCAGAATTCTGTCCTATTACCCCAGTGTCTTTGTTAGGGGTCAGAGAGGGACCTGGAAGAAGAAACCTGAGCCCTGAGCCCTGTCCTTGAAAAGGTCTATAAATCTTTTCCTGTCACCTTTAAGTAAGTGGAATGGATGACCCAACTCCAGGGCCAGCTGAAAGCACACTGCATAATTCAGCAGATGGCTGCCTCTAATGAGAAGATACTGAAGGAGAGGATAACATTATGTCTCACCCTCATGAGCATGTGGCCTCCTTCCTCTGTGCAGGCAACAGAGAAACCCATGGTTTCAAATCCCAAATCGCAGCAGCAGAAGCCTTCTCCTGCCAAACCGAGGAGGAAGGGTCTGTGTTTCTAATTTATTCTGCCCCCCTCCAGTTGTTACTTAAAATAATCCATCATTACATAGCTGATGGATCCAAAATTTTTATTTAAAGCAATATGGGAGAAAAAAGAAAGAAAAATCCATGGCTGTGCTATCGGGATTTAAACTAAAAATGGTTTTAACATCTAGAGTCTTCAAAGCACTCAAGTATATTCTCCTCTGACCTCCAAGAGTGTGCTGGGGGGCAGGTGCAGTGAAAGAGGGAGAAGAGGGGACATGGCACAATTTTTATTTCTTAGAAATATCATGAAAAGACCAGAGGTTGGTTGTGTGTGTGTGTGTGTGTGTGTGTGTGTGTGTGTTTATGAATCTGTGTCATCTGGTAGGTGTTTCGTTGTTTTATCCACTGACCAGCAATAACACTTTAGACTAAGTCACTTGATCTCCATGTACCCATAAAATGAAGAGGACAATAATACTTGTCCAGGAAGCTATTGGGGAAAATGAAATCATACAGATGGAAATATTCTGAGATCATTGAAAGAAAGATGTTACACTTATCCATGGTATTCATTTGCTTTACTTTTCTCTCTTTTTCTTGAGTGCAGTTTTAATGTTCATGCAGTAGATACGCTTCTCAATTGTTCATACTAACACGAAAGCCCAGCTCTAATAATCCAGGAGGCCAGCCAAGTCCAGAAATCAGTCCTATTTCACTCTGGAATACCTTTTTCCAGGGTACTGAGCTTCCTAGTAACTTTTGCTTCAGCTAATACAATGGATTCACTCCCTTACAGCACACAGAAGGAGGAGCCTGCTGAGTAACAAGGCCAGCAACTAATAAAAACTTTGCAGCAGAAACTACACAAAGTAAATGCTATGCACATGACAGCAGGTCAAAATGTCATTGTATTTTACAGACAAATCACTCAGCTCTAATGCAGTTTTGGAGTAAGAACACTGCTAACACACATTTCCGGGATTTAGGATAGGAAAAGGAAATGGGCTTATTCCTGCCTCTCATCTGGAAGCTTGGAGTGAGCAGCATCCTATTTGCCTTGGCCACACTAGATTCCAGCACCTGGCACAGGGCCTAGCAGAGTTGCTGCCCAATAAATACACACATTGAAGAAATGAATGAAAATAAAAGTGTGTGAATTAACAAAGGAAATGTTCCCAGCCCAGAAGCAGAAGTGAGATCTCACCTATCTTCACACCCTACCCTCTTCCTAGTTAAAGCCCTCAGGAAGCCTTTCCTGTCACACACCATCACTGTTGGATTAGGTCCCCTTGTAATGGATTCTCATGGCAGGCAGCAGCTCTCCTGTGCAGAACTTACCATATGGTAATTATATACTTACTGGTGTCTGCTTCTGCTACCAGACTGTAAATTCCCTGAGGGAAGGGACCATGTGCATTTTGAAGGGGGTGTGCATTATAATCCCCCCTACCTTTTATTTTCAAAAATCTTAAATATACAGAAAAGTTGGGAAATAGTACAATGATGATCAGGCATATACTCTTGACTTAGATTTAAGAAGTTTGAATATTTGGAGCCATGTAAAATTTTTTCAATGCTATATCCCCAGTAGAGGTATGGGTGAATATTGAGGTGTGCTGCCCCTGTTAATATTTTTAATGTGAAGTGGTGAAGATGTTTAAGGCAGGGAGCTTCAAAGGGAAACAAGGGGAAGTGCCATTTGATAGCAAGCCCAGAGTACAGCCACCTATAGGTAGTTGCCCTAAGGCACTTGTTCCAGGCAAAACCCAGCTAGGGCAAAGTTCGCCCTTGCAAGCTCTTTCATTGGGAGAAAGACCATTACCTGACTGCTGCTGGAAAAAAGCATCATTTCCCACATTTTGGATTGTTTCAAGCCAGAATCAAGGTTCTTTCTATGGGCCAGCACTTATAGTCTACAACTCAAAATGCAACACTGAAAGAAACAGCTCAAGAGCCAGGAAATGCAGCCTCTGGGGCCTGCACTGTGTGTGGCTAGGTTACCTTGGACAAGTCATGCATCCTTTCAGAGTATGTATATATTACTAGCAGCCAAGCCACCTCACATACAGGAGTTGGGGGTAGGGACATCCCAAGAATCTGCTGTAGTTTCCTAATTATTGTGTCCACAATTTGTCTCCCCAACTAGACTGTAAGCTTAAAAACCAATAACTTTATCCACTACTTTTTTTGTGAGTAGTTGACCAGAGCTAGCCATCATGTAGAACACTTAGCAGTCAATCAAATAAACACTTGCGGTCACAACAGAGAAATCGGTGTGTCATGCACAATCTTTGTAGTGTTCATTCAAATGGGATGGGATTGTACTATGTACAGGAGAACTGAACTTGCAAGTTGCATGCATGCCCAAATAAGGGCCCTACCCAACAACT
Source organism: Lasiurus cinereus (assembly GCA_011751065.1). NCBI lineage: Eukaryota > Metazoa > Chordata > Mammalia > Chiroptera > Vespertilionidae > Lasiurus > Lasiurus cinereus. Next base: position 31,725,868 of record JAAGEH010000015.1, on the reverse strand, counting down.
CCAGGGCCTGTTTTAGTCTAGCCAGAGAGACCCTCAGCTGACTCTGGAAAGAAAACACACACACACACACAAACACACACACACACACACACACATACACACACATACCAGAGGGCTACTTGCATGGCGCCTTGTCTCCGAGCTCACTAAACAGAACTCTTAAGCCAGGCATATTCAGGTTTGTTCTCCAGTCTTTTCTTCCTAACCCCTGGATACATGTTCCCTGGAAGAAACAAACTGCAACCAGAAGACCAAGGTCTCCTGAGTTAATTCCATCTTCCCCTGGTGAATTACAATTTCTTGCAGACACAAAGAAGAGCAGAGAGACAAATGACACATTAAACAAGAGCTTCACTGGCTGGGGGAGGGGAGACACAGAGAGTGACGTCAGTTTTCCCAGAAACCCATTTATCACGATAACAAGGTCTCAAGTGCTCTGCTGCTCTCTGAGCCTCAAAATCTGACGTACAATACAGTACAGCAAGGATAGCCAGAGCAAACTGTAACCATGCAAAGCAAACTAAGTGGCCTTAAACCACTCCACCCCCATCTGCAGAACAAAAGGACGCCTGGGTTGGTGGAGTTGTGCCTGAGGTGAAACAACATCTGCCCTGCAGTCCTAATCCAGGCAAAGGAACTGGTGAAAGCTTACAGACAGGTCAATGAAAATTAATTAGCTGACAAGAAAAATCATTAGCAGCCTTTTTGGTCACTAAGGATAGGACAAATGTAATCCAGAAGACTAAAATGCAGGTAATGAGAAAAATCACTCTGAGAACTCTCAAAACACTAAAGTAATAGATAGCACAGTGCTAATCTTGGGGAGAAGAGAACTCTCTCAATTTCCATTATCCCAGCGCATCCTATCTACTCTGAGTCTTTCCACATTGTGGCTATAAAAAACTCCATCTGGAGTCTGCAGGAGTTGGGGGAGGTTTCAAAGAAATCACTCTGCCCTTCTAAACGGGGACAGGAGGGTGGAATAAATTTATACATATCCTGTAAACACTTGGATTCTGGATTCAGATTTTGAAAACCACTATACCAAATACCTAAAAGCTTCTTTTATTGCCCTGCACTTGTATTGCACAGACTATTTCCCTTAATAAGTAAACACAAGGTTTTAAAACGTATGTGTGTGTGTGTTTCAAGATTTTCATCAAGTAGAATTTGGTGTCATGGGATTTGAACTACGTCTATTTCACTCTCCTTCCTGGTCTAAGGGTGCTGGTAATTGTGGGCTTCTGAAAATTTCAGAAACCCGTGGATGAATAGAAAGGCTATGTTGTTTCCCCAAATGGAATCATCCCTTCCCTTTGCAACCAAAGTTCTGATCTAAAAATAAACAAACATGGGGCCTCGGGTCACTTAGACATGATTTCTGTGTACACCTCGGGCTAGAAAACTTGTTCTTTAAATGAAGATTTTTCTCCCCAGAGTCTGTTGCTAACAAAAAGAGAGGGCACCATTTTTTCAAACCTCACAGTTATTTTCCTGAGTTCCCATAGAAAGAAGTCAGCTCCACAGATTGTGGTACTCAAGCCCAGTTACACTGAATCGCGCCACTATAGACCCCCGGAGGACCGCACAACCTGGGTCAGGTGCTTGGACCCCTGCCAAAATACGCAGCCAGCCACCTACAGGCCAGTGGACTGCACCCCACACAGAGGCACAAATGGGATCCAGAGACACACAGCACAAGCAGAGAGGCGGCTGAACACTCACCCTGAAGGTGATCACACTTAAGAGAAACTGGCGGACTCATCCAGGGTCAGAGAGCTGCGGGGCGCCGCCGCCCGCTGTGAGACACGAGTGCGCGCGCGTGCACTCAGACGCACACAGTGCTACACACTCACAGACGCAGTCACATATGTAATGCACATGGAGAATCCCTCCCCCAGCCAGTCACCTCCCCGCCCTCCTCACCACTCACCGACTCCTGCCCCAGGCTAACCCCAGACCCGGGTCCCTCTTCCCAAGAAGGCCGAGTTGCAACGGGCAGCTGCACGCAGGGGCGCGGCCCGGCGGTCCAGGAAGCCAGGCCAGGGTGCCCGAGACTAGGAGGGATTGACGGCTCTTGCAGCCATTCATTCGGCAACGCCCCATCTGCGGGACCGCTGCTGCAGCGGGGGAAGCGGTGGCGCTTATAGCAGATATTGGGCAATTCAAGTTCAGCCGCCGGCCCGCAGCCTTGGCCACCCGCCCGCCACCGCTGTGGTTCTCGGGAACTGGCTGGGAGACTGAGCCCCTGATCGCGGGAGCAGAAGTCCCACCGCACCTGGACTCCTGGATGCTGCTCACTGCCCTCCTCGCGAAGGCGGTGGCGGTGGCCAGGTTTCCCCTGCCCAGCTCAGGCCCTTGGCTCGGGTCCTGACACCCAAGCCCCGCACTCACCACCTGGCGAGCTATGTCGGTCGCTGCCATCCCTCCAACTGCTCCTGTCTCCTCCAGGGCTGCCTCCGGCGCCTCCTCAAGGGGAGATCCAGCACGGGAAACAGGGGAGCTCCTCCGACAAAGAGAAAGTGTTACACTTTGGGCGCGACCAAGTCCTGTCGGGGGAGGTGCAAGGGAGGAGCCCCCTCGCCGCTGCTCCAACCCCAATCTCCTCTCTATCGCTCACCCTCTCGGAAGTGGGATCTGGGGAGCGGATGGATTTAACGCGCCGCTTCCCCCTACTAGAGCGCTTCCAGTTCTCTCTACAACCCCAGTCGCTGGCCTTTGCGAAGGGAGGCGGGGGCTCCCCTCGGTGACCGCGTCCTGCCCCACCCCCGCCACTGGGCTCCATGGTACGTCCCGACCTCTGCTGAATTGTCACACCCCCCTGCTCTCGCCTTACATCCCTGAGTCTCCAGACCCCCAAAGGCTGGAGGGGAGCCCCTGCCCCTCCCCCTCCCGCGCACAGCTCTGCGGCTGAGCTCCGCAGTCCTTCCCTCCCTCCCCCAGGCCTCCTGGACCCCTTCTCCCTCTCCACTGAGATATCAGGGTTCAGGGGTTCCAGCGCCCGCCACTGGAGTCTCGATTCTCCACCACACCTGACACCCGTCCCTTCAGCCCCCATCATGGCTCGGGAGTGCTACTGAAGCCAGAGGGGGGCAGCTGCTGCGGCACCTACAACTCCGTAGTGGAGCTTAGGAAGGGGATGGTGGGGGGAGCCGCACTGCTGTCCCGCAACTCATCTGTGACCATCGGAGTCCGAGGCCAGCAGTTCAGAAATGGAGCGCCCCTTTTGCCCTGGGGTTTATAAGCCTCGGGCCCTATGGGCTGTAATTTCGTGGAGCCAAGCCACCACCGTTGGGTACTTAATACAGATGGGCCCCAGGCCTCCTCTCCACACCCAGCCCCAGACCGCCTGCCCCCTCCCTCTCTTGCCTGGACCGTTGGGGAGTCAGAGGAGGTGCTTGGGGATGAAGATCCCCAGCTCTGGGGAGCCAGATAGTGGGCAGTGAGGAGGAGCTGCTTCCAGTGGCTGTAAGCCACCCCCTGATTGTCCCTAAACTTTGGGTGAGCCCAGGAGAACCTCCAAAGGCAGAGGCTATGCCTGTCTGATTTCCTTTTCCTCCTGGCCAGCCACCGCTGCGGGTCCCCTCTCTTGCCCTTGGCACCTCTCCACCACTGCAGCCCTGATGTCCCCTTCTCCTTGCCCCTCACCCCAGGAGTGGCCCCTTGCTAGTTCCCTGGGACTGGGGAACCCTGGCAGATTTGGCTGCCCCAGGCCTGAGGGGTGGGGCACTCCAGTCCTCTAAAGGGTAGGTGCTCTGGTCTCAAAGGGAGACCCAGACCTTAGAGTGGCATCTGGGACCTAGAAGGGAGGCAGGCCTGTGGGCTAAAACTGGGTCCACAGAGGGTCCGGATGGGGAGAGACCCTTCAGCAGCCAGGCCAAGGCAGAGCGGCTGAAGGGGAGGCAGGAGGGAGGAAAGCAGCAAAACAGGAACCAGGGAGAGAGAGGGAGAAGGAACCCCACACAGTGGCCCAGGCCTATAGAGAAGGAAGGAAGGCAGAGAAGTGGGGTGGTCACATGAAGCGCTTTTCTGGCTTTGGATTCCCCCTGCTGGGACAGTGCTTCTCACTGCTCCTTGGGTGAGGAGTGCACCTGAAGAACTTGGACTCTGCACAAAGCATCCCTAGTGCCTAGGGCCTGACACTCAGGAAGTGACCAATTAAGCTTGTCCTAAACAGGAAAGCAAAGGATTTGGATATAAGGGGAGGGAGATACATAAGAAAGAAGAGACACCAAGAGGCTGTATGTGAGGAACCTCTGTAGGGCCCAGCCAGGATCTGGCGGGGGGGGGGGCGGAGGGGGGAGGATTGGGGGGAGGGTCAGAGTTGACCTGCAGCTCCCAGGATGGGTGACTGGGAGGGAGACAAGTCTTCCCTGGTAAAGGTTGGGGTGTGGTGGACGTGGGGTCTGGGTGGTGGTGGGACCAGAAGCAGGCATTTGGAAGCCAGAGCTGAGAGCTGATACCCAGAGCTGGATAGAGCTTGCGGAGCTGGGCAGGAGGAGTACTGGGAGCAAGGGAACCCTGACTTTCTCTTGATGTACTACCCTCTGGCCTTAGCACTTGTTCTGCACTGACCAAAGCCCTGGACATTTCCCCCCAGCGCCTTATTGCAGAATCCTTGGTGGCCTGTCAGTGTGGTCCATTCTGCCCACCTGTCCCTAGGGATCCTTGGAACCCTGTGGAGTTCTAACCTCTCAGGTTAGAACCAAGTGTGTAAATCAAGTCTCCTGCAACCCTTTCATGCCTCCAAGACCTGACCCCTGCATCGCATCTGCAAGTTCCCCTAGGGCCTGGGCCTCCCAGTTTTGGTGGGGTGAGGGTTGGTGTTGATGTTTGAGTAGGTATGAATTTATGTGGCAGTGTGTGTGTCTGCTGTGTGTCTGTATTTCATTATGCGTCAATGTGTGTGTATTGGCATGCATTTAGTACTATGTTTGTATTTGTTGGTGCATGTTTGCCAGTGTATGTGTTTCAGTTTGTCTATATCGATGTGTATGTCAGTGTGTAATTTCAGTGTGTATGTAGGTAAAAGTGTGTACCCCAGTATTGTGTGTTGGTATGTGTGAGTCAGTATGTACATGTCAATGTGTGTGTTGGTATATGTGCCATTGTGCGTGTGTCAGTGTGTATATGTCAGTGTGCATGGGCTATGTATAGAGAGATTTTTAGTTCACTATGTTCTGGGCTTCATATACCTTATTTAACTCAATGCAGTAGGCCAGTGACTGGGAGGTGTGGATTATAATGTTTATTTCAACAAAAGTTTGGAAACTCCCTGGGTTTGCATCTCCCAATCTTTGGCGCTGAGCAGAAAGGAGGGCTCTCATGAGGAGTTAGTTTCTGTCTTGAATGTCTGTCCCCACCTTGATGAGTGTGGCCAAAAGTTCTCCTTCATGCCCTGGCCGATGTGGCTCAGTTGGTTGAGCATCATCCCTTGCACGGAAAGGTCATTAGTTCAATTCCTGGTCAGGGTACATGCCCAGGTTTTGGGTTTGGTCCTGTCAGGGTGTGTCCAGGAGACAACCAATCAATATTTCTTTTTCTTTCCCTCTCCCTTCCTCTCTCTCTTTCTAAGATCACTAAAAACAAACAAAAAAAAGATCCCCTTCATGAAGGGCATTGTGGACCCTCAGGCACTACCATGAACATGTGTTCATGTTCTAAGTTCCCTGGCAGGGTCCCTTGGGCCCAGCACTGAGTCTGGCAGGTGCTCAACCAAAGTGTCTTGAGTGACTAAATGAAAGGAAGCATGTAAATGTGGTATTTTCAGTGATCCCACTGTCCTTAAGGAAACTGGAGCAAACAGCAGACTTCCCAGAGCCAGCAGGTGACTGTCATTAGCATGCCAATGTTGTTTGTGGAACCAGACTCCCTGAGGAGGGGAAATGGCCACTCTGCTGGAAGGAAGTGGGCCCTAATTGGAGCCAAGCTTTAGAAAGCTCAGTGACTTCTTAGGTAGGGGATACTAAGACTGGATGGGGGGAGCAGCCAGGGAGAAGTAGGCAGTGAAATGGAGCCAAGAGTTCAGAAACCTTGCCTTTATGAAGGAGAAAGAGAAGGGTTAATCAAGTAAAGTGAAGAAACTGAGAACAATAAGAAAAGATCAAAAAGTGGAAGGAGGATGACAAGGTGAAGCAGAGGGAAAATGATCTGGGATTAACCAAATCCAGACAGTACTGACAGAATCTGAAATTCAGTTAGGGGGCTAAGTCAAGATGAATTAAGGATACCTTTGTTTGCCCTAGCCAGTTTGGCTCAGTGGATAGAGCGTCAGTCTGTGGGCCCCCTCCTAGGTTCGATTTGGGCCAAGGGCACATGCTTGGTGTTGCAGGCTTGATCCTCAGTAGGGGAAGTGCAGGAGGCAGCCAATCAATGATTCTCTTTCATCATTTGATGTTTCTATCTCTCTCTCCCTCTTACTTCCTCTCTAAAATCAATAAAATACACATATTTTTTAAAAGGAAACCTTTGTTTTGCTTTCCTCTTGCTTGTCCATTTTTATTATGGTGGTTCTCAAAAAGTAGTTTAGCAGCAGCAGCACCTAGAAAGTTATTATAAATGCAAATTCTCAGCCTCCACTACCACCATCACCACCACCACCAACAACAACAACAATAACTACTGAATCAGAACCTCTAGGACTGGGATGCATCGCTCTGTGTTTGAACAAGACCTCCAAGGGATTCTCATTTATGTTAAAGTTTGAGAACCACTGATTTATCTCAAATCTAGCAGAGAGGATTGAGACGCAAGATTGGTAAGGTTTGGTAGGCTACTGAGGGAAAAGTTTGAAGCCTGGGCTGTAGCAATAATGGTAGATCTTGGCAGATTTCTACAGTGGGCAGCATAAGGGTTTGGAGTGCCAAGGGCTGGGGAAAGGGTGAAAAAAAAGTTGGAGAGGGAGCTGTGGAGTTCGAAAAGTAAGCTTTGCCTCCTTTGCAATTTTATTCATTTATTTCACAAATATGCACTGAGCCCCCACTGCACATCAGCTACTGTGCTAAGTGCCAGAGAACTCAAGGGGGACAAGAGTGGATAACAAGGACTCCTAAGGCTGTGATACGACCTGTTGGAGCTCCCAGGCCAGTTGCCAGATAGCTCCACAAACAACCAGTAATGTGATAAGTGATTCACTCAGTCAGGAGCAAGATCTTGGGGGGTAGGAACCCAGAAAGGTGAGGGAAAGCACCTGGAAAAGAGTCTTTGAATAGAGTCTTGAAGCATGAATAGCAGTTTATCTGGCCAGCAAACGTGGGGCAAGTGGCTGGGGCAGGGAACAGTAGAAGATGAGCATGTATAAAATCACAGAAAAAAACAAAGACAGTGAACAATTAGGGAATTGCAAGTCTTGGCTTGCCAGAGAGAGTAGTAGAGAGGGGGACAGTTGCTGTAAATGATGCTGGAAGATAAGATGGGGATCTGGAAGAGTCTCATTGGTCATGCCAAAGAGCTTAGATTTTTATGTCATAACAGTGCAAATGGGATGGATACTCAAAGAAAAATAAATCAGTTAATGGGTAGAAATTTCACTATTTTAACTTTTTAACCATAAATTTTTCCTAAATCTTTGACAGATGCTTCTGCATATGTACTAGCAAGCAACAAAAAGAACAAATGAATAGCAAATGATTATTAAACAGACAACCCCAGTACTGATCATGCCTAATTCAACAGTTTATTTTTCATGGACATCTGTGCTTATGGCTATGATTTTTTATTGCACACACACATAATATGGACATATTTTCTGCTCGCAGAAGTATTCTTTTGAAAAGCATTTCATTTCATTTCATGGTGCGATTTACTAGATCAATTATTTCATGATATCCCAATGTTGTACCTCCTGAACCAGTTGGAGAAAGGAACTGTCTCTTAGCTACTGAGGAGCCAGTGACTGGAGGATTTTGAGCAGGGGAGTGATAGGAACACATCTGCAATTTTGAAAGGTCAGTCTGGCTCTAGCTTGGGGAGAAGATTGACACAGAGAGTGATTAAAGTAGTTAGAACTCAGGAATCAGAGCATTGTTGTAGCAGTTCAGGCTAGAAAATGATATGACGGTGACAAGGGAGTGGAGTGGCATAGATGGAACAGAGTCAACATTAAAAAAGGCCACTATCACCAAAACCGGTTTGGCTCAATGGATAGAGTGTTGACCTGCGGACTGAAAGGTCCCAGGTTCGATTCCGGTCAAGGGCATGTGCCTTGGTTGCAGGCACATCCCCAGTAGGGGGCGTGCAGAAGGCGGCTGATCGATGTCTCTCTCATCGATGTTTCTGTCTTTCTATTCCTTTCCCTTTCTCTCTGTGAAAAATTAATAAAATACTTTTTTTTAAAAAAAGGCCACTATTAAGGACCTTGTGTGCCATGCTAAGGATGCTGAAGATTCAAACTTTAAGGAATAAAGAGCCTTTGAAGCCGTTTCTTAATGGATAATACCTGAACCAACTGCAATGGAGTTGCCTGTAGTACTTTTTTTTTAAATTAAATCTTTATTATTCCGATTATTACACTTGTTTCTCTTTTCTCCCCTCCATAGCTCCCCTCTACCCAGCTCTCACCCTTCCCTCTACCCTTACCTCCCTCCCATTTACCTCATCCATAGGTGTATGATTTTTGTCCAGTCTCTCCCAGTACACCACTCACCCTTTTTCCCCTGAGAATAATCAGTCCACTCCCTTTCTGTGCTCCTGATTCTATTCTATTCACCAATTTATTCTGTTGATCAAATTTTTAATTCACTTAATTTTTAGATTCACTTGTTGATAGATATGTATTGGTTGTTCATAATTTTTTGGCTTTTACCTTTTTCTTCTTCCTCTTTTAAAAGAATACCTTTCAGCATTTCATATAATACTGATTTGGAGTTGATGAACTCCTTTAGCTTTTTCTTATCTGTGAAGCTCTTTATCTGCCCTTCAATTCTGAATGATAGCTTTGCTGGATAAAGTATACTTGGTTGTAGGTTCTTGCTATTCATCACGTTGAATATTTCTTGCCACCCCTGTCTGGCCTGCATCTTTCTGCTGACAAATTAGCTGACAGTCGTATGGGTGCTCCCTTGTAGGTAATGAACTGTTTTTCTCTTGCTGCTTTTAATATTCTCTCTTTGTCTTTTGCTCTTGGTATTTTAATGATGATGTGTCTTGGTGTAGTCCTCTTTGGATTCCTTTTATATAAGGTTTTGTGTGCTTCCTGGACTTGTAAGTCTATTTCTTTTACCAGATGTGGAAAGTTTTCAGTCATGATTTCTTTAAATAGGTTTTTAGTATCTTGCTCTCTCTCTTCTTCTGGCACCCCCACAATTCTGAGGTTGGTATGCTTGAAGCTGTCCCAGAGGCTCCTTACATTATCTTCACATTTTTGGATTCTTTTTTCTTCTTGCTTTTCCAGTTGAGTATTTTTTGATTCTTTATATTTCAAATTTTTGACTTGATTCTTTCCTTCCTCTAGTCCAGTGGTTCTCAACCTTCCTAAGGCTGGGACCCTTGCATACAGTTCTTCATGTGGTGGTGACCCCCAACCATGAAATTTTGCTACTGTTATGCATCGTGATGTAAATATCTGCATTTTCCGATGGTCTTAGGCGACCCCTGTGAAAGGGTCATTTGACCCCCAAAGGGGTCGCAACCCACAGGTTGAGAACCGCTGCTCTATTCTGCTGTTAGGACTCTGTGTAATATTTTTTATTTCAGTCAGTGTATGTTTAATTTCTAGTTGGTCCTTTTTCATCTCTAGTTCACCCTTTTTCATCTCTAATTGGTTCTTTTTCATCTCCATTTGGTGCTTTTTCATCTCCTCTTGGGTCTCGCTAACTTTATCCAACTTTTCTAGGATATTCTTGAAAAACCTTAGCGTGGTTTTGAACTCTATATCGAGTCGTTTGTTTTCCTCCATTTCTTTTGTTTGTGATCCCTTCCCTTGTCTCTGCATTTTCTCTGTGCCAGGAGAACTTCTGTGTTGGATTCAGCCTTATGATAGAAGAGTTGCAAAACTGCAAAAGCCTCTCTGTTGAGCTTGGGATGGGTGGAGTCTCAAGGCTTGACGGACCGCCTTGCCTTTCAGTTGGCCCCGACCTCCACGGCCCCTGAATCTCACGTGACTGGCTAATCACTGGAGGGGTCCCTGTGCACGCCCGCTCTCTGGCAGTGCCTCTAAGCTGCTGCCCCTCCAGCTTCCCTGCGCTCCGGGACCATATGGGTCTGGGTCCCCAGGGTTTCACCCAAAACTGGGGTTTAGTGGAGTTAGAAGTGGCACAGTTGGGAGGCTCTGTCTCCCACCACTCATGAAAGCCAGCGGCACAATCAGCAGTTGGTCCTCTGCATGCAGTGCCGTGTGCGCCATCAGACTTCTGATCTTTTGCGACTTCCCTCAATTTCCGTGCACTTCTCCCTTTTCACAGTCCAAACTCCCCCCATAGGAGTTTCGGTTGGATCTGGGGTTTAGTGTCATAGGATAAAGGGTTCAATGCCTTTGGGAGTCTCCTTTTCCCTCCCGCCAAAGAAAGCCAGCCAGGTTCTCCAGCACCCACTCTCTCCGCATACTCATCTCCATACCTCAACTTTTTGCAGCTCCTCTGGGTCTCTGTGAGCCCCTCTCTTTCCTTCTAGTTGTAGAATTTCCACTCAGCCAGCTTTCCTGTGGTTCTGGATGATGTCCGTTCTTTTAGTTGTAGTATTGAAATTGTTGTGGGAGGCAGTAGTGTAGGTGTTTACCTATGCCGCCATCTTGGATTCTCTCTGTAGTACTTCTTATAGATGCAGAGGCCTAAACCCCACCTTGGACCTGCTGAATCAAGCTCTTTCATATGGAAGAAGTATGGGTTTGTAATAAGCTTTCCAGGTGGTTTTGAGGTATATCACAACTGGAGAAGCACTGCATGAATGGATTTTGAGCAGTAGTATGACACAGAGAGATCTATGTTTATAGAAATTACTTGAGTCATCACATGAACAGCTTACTGAATGAAGGCAAACTAGAGACATAGAGACCAATTAGGAAGTTACTGCAATAATCCTTGGCTGGCTTTATACATTATACAAGAGCCAGAACTCAAAAGAAGGCTGGGCTTATTGCCACATCATGATATAATAGTTATTATTATCCCCTGATTCATTCACACTGATGTAGATAAATTATATAATTTTGTGTTTCCTCAAAAAATTCTTGTTTGCCAAAATTAGTCTTCAGAGGTCTTCCCAGACTCATAGAGTTCATCTAAAATGTATAATCATGTAAAATGCACTGCATACTTACTATACCTAGGGCACTGCCCGAGGCACTGTGGGAGGTATAAAGAAATATAAGGCATGGCTTCCATTCTCAAGGTCCTTACTGTTTAAATGGGGTGACTAGATATATATGCACTAAAAGTTAAGTAATTAATGTCAGATGTGTCATAACGCAGTATCCAACATATAGTATAGACCATAAATACCAATGTTCTATTTCTTTACCTGGTGGTGGTCACATGGGTGTTTGCTTTGTTAAATATTGGTTTTTGCTATATCTTTATGCGTTAAGAGATCTTCTGGTTGTGTTACATTTCACAGGATAAAGTAAGGTTACAGAAAACAGTAAGTCCTATGAGTTGAAGAACATTAATCAATAGGCCTTAGACATGGTACAGAATCTAGAGAAACAAGGTCTCCATCTTGCAGTTGTCTACAGATGAACCACAAGCCCAGTGAAAAGATTGAAATAAGACACAAGTTGATAAAATATAATAGACACCTTGGTGAGATATTGACTTCATCATCACCATCATTAGTCGTTGATTAAAATAAGGTCTTCACTTGTATCAATCTCTGAATATTTTGCATTTGTACATATGTGCATATGAGCATGAGGGCTTGCATGCATACACACACAGCATTTTATTCCAAAACAGATTTTATGGGTCAACAAACTAGGAACAGAATATCAGGATCAAAAGAGAATTTAAATATGCTATTTCTAGTGGATTAATATGATTATCAAGATTACGCTTTAAATATGATTCTTAGCTTCCTGAAAGCCATAACAAAAGGAGAAATACTATCTGGCCCACTTTTATATATTTCCTATACACAAGGATCACCGTGTGATTTGTTAATCCCACACATATTAATTGAGTACCTATCGTATGCCAAATCTTAGACTAGGTACTGAAGACCAATAGTCAGCTTTCATGGAGTTTATGCTCTAGTAGGAAAGAAATACAATAATCAAATAATCACACACATAAATGCAAAAATACATCCATGATCAGAGCAATAGGGAGATGTTTATTATGCCCTGAGAACCTATAATAATAGAGGGTGGTGATGAAGATTTGACTCAGTCTAGCATATCAGTATAGGAGGCTTCATGGTGAAAGAGATGTTTGAATTGAGATATGAAGATTAAATAGGAATCATCAAAGTGAAGAGAGGGTGGACTGGAAAGAGCATTTCAGACAAAAGGAGAGCATGAATAAAGGCTCTGTTCAAGAAACAGTGAGAAAGCTGGTGTTCCTGGAGTAGAGTCTCGAGTGGTATAAAATGAAACTGAAGATGTGGGCATAAAGCCAGACAGTTTAGGGCCCTAGGCCATCCATAGAAGGTTGATCTCCTATAAGCCCCTCCTCCCTAACTTCCCCTGCCTTCCCACTGTAGCAAGACAGACTGTTCATTGCTTCTTTGCCTCTGCACCTGCTCTGCGCCCCCCGCCCGTGATTCTTGTCTTTAAAAACATCTTGCCCCTGTAGGCTAGAAATAAACTCACCAGAGCAAAAGAAAAATGATTGAGTCCCAATTTCAATGTCTGATAGCTTTGAGTCCCAGTTTCAATGTCAAACAGTTCCTTATGTGTACATGTCATCAATGGTAACTGGATACTGGACAAATGGTAGCGAATCCGGTCCGACCCTCTCTGGTTTGGTCCTGGGCATCCTGTAATGATGCTCAGCTGCTAACTGCTCACATGGCAAGGCGTCGTCAGCGTCTTCCATCTCTGGACTGTTTCTCCTCTTACCTTCGTGGTTGGCGCAGACCTGTCAGTTCCTCTCTGTTGCAGGAGTCCAATTGGTCTTGGAGTTTTTTTCTGAAAGTATATAAACATATTCTCGACCAAGAGTTAATAAAGGAATCTTTTCTATAAAATTGACTTGGGGTCCTTTTTATTTTTGCCTACCCGCTTTTCCTTTGGCTTATTTTGACACCATGTGTGTTTTTCATGGGTGTCTTGCTGTTAGCATTAAAAATGGAAATCAGTTTTCTAAAGTGAAAATTTTCTAAATGTAATTTACTTACCAGATATTTATCCTTACGTGCTATTATTCTACCCCCCCTTTTTTTTAATTAAGAAAGAATTTGGTAAAAAAAATTTAATGCAATCTTGATAACTTTAAATTTTAACTTTTTTGCACACAAATATGCCTGTTTTATGTTCATTACATATTAAGCCATTTTATCATGAGATGAGCTATCAATAGAAATTTCAATTAATACTTTAGAAACAGCTTTTTGTCCAGTACACTTAAATTTTCTTGGGTGTTCGCTTATTTCAGTTTGCCAATTTAAATTAATCTGAAAGCTTGATAACTCTTTTACGTCAAATTGAAATCTCTACCAACAATCTTAGATTACCCTGTATATATTAGTGGAAAGGTTTATTTGCATTGAGTAGGCACTGACCATTCCTGGTGCTAGGCTGAATTTAGATATAGGGCAGCTGCTGTCGGCATGTCTCTGTCTGTTACCTGGGTCCTGATCTGTGCTGAGCGTGGGAAGCGAGGTAGCCATGGGGGCAGTAGACATCCCTCAGAAGGGGTGATGGTTCAGACCCCTGCAAGGTTGGTGGGGGGGGTGAGGGTCTATATCCTACCTCTGTTGATCCCCAAGTTCTCTCCTGATGGCCCCTCTGGGCTGTGCCTGTCTGAGGTTGTTCCTTCCCTGAGGAATCTTACCCTTCTCTGGCTGACCAGTCATCCTCCGGGGCCAAGCAGGGTGTTGTGAGGTGAGGTTCTGTCTCCATGGTAGCCTATGCCCCCTTGGCCTCCACGCCAAGCACCTGCCTTGGGGATCCCCTCACCTGCTGGAGGGGGCCCCGGCACTCTTCACTTATCTTGGGGAATTCAGGTTCCTTCTCCAGGGAGGGCCCAGCTCACACCATTTGATGAGAGACAGATCCATTAGACCAGCTATCTCGAGGCTTCGACCTCAGCATGAATAGAAAGCTCAGGCTACAGCTGAGGGCGATTGGGTTGTGAGAAGAGGGTCCCTCTTGGCAAAAGAGGAAAGAGGGCCAGTATAGAATGCTCAAGTGCCTTCCCAGTGCCTCAATTTCTTCTGAAAGGAATTAAATCCTTTCATGTCCTCTTTTTAAATTGCTGCTAAACATTCAAAGAATTAGTTTGTACATTTGTTTGGGATAGTTGTGCAATATGCTGTTGTGAAATATCAAAAATTAAATGATATGGTAGGATAATATCATGTAAGGATATTCTTTGCTCTAGGCCATGGCAATTCAATTTCAAACGTGCTGACAATTTATTTTGTAACTTTATATAAACTATTTCAGGGAGGCAAAAATACAGATTACTTACCTTAGCTCAAGAGGCCAAATATATTGACTTTCAATTACGATTCTTAGGACATTTAAAGGAAACTTCTCTTTATTTCCTTCCAAAATGATTTTCATGTTACAGAGTTTCATTTAAAAATCTTTGTCTCATGAAGTAATTTTTCTTAAGGTTATGGAGACCACTGTATGGATTCCCTCTCATGCCACACCTTCCCCATTCTCTGTGCCCAATGATTATGCTCATACGCATGTACTAAGATCGCTCTGTTGATCTCTCCCCCTTATTCCCACCAAAACCCACCTCCCCGCGGTTTGATGTTATGATCAACGTTCCTCATTCTCTGGATCTGATCTTGATCATCAGTCTATGTCATTCATTATATTTCACAGATGAGTGAAATCACGTGATATTTCTCTGCCTGATTTATTTCACTAAGCATAATGCTTTCCATCTCCATCTATGTTGTTGCAAATGGTATGACCTCCTTCTTTTTTACCGCAGCATGGTATTCCATTGTGTAGATGTACCAAGTTTTTTGATTTAACCATCTGCTGATGGGCACTTAGGCTGTTTCTAAATCTTAGCTATGGTGAATTGTGCTGCTATGAACATAGGGGTGCATATATCCTTTCTGATTGGAGTTTCTCAATTCTTGGGGTATATTCCTAGTAGTGGGATCACTGGGTCAAATGGGAGTTCCATTTTTAGTTTTTCGAGGAGACTCCATACTGTTCTCCACAGTGGCTGCACCAGTCTGCATTCCCACCAGCAGTGCATGAGGGTTCTTTTTCTCCACATCTTCGCCAACACTTGTTTGTTGATTTGTTGATGATTGCCATTCTGACAGGTGTGAGATGGTACCGCTTTGTTGTTTTGATTTGCCTCTCTCTGATGATTAGTGATTTTGAGCAGGTTTTCCTATGTCTCTTGGCATGCCTCTGTCTTCTTTCGAGAAGTGCCTATTTAGATAAGTTGTCCATTTTTTGATTGGGTTGTTTATCTTCTTTTTGTGAAATTGTATGAGTTCCCTGTAAATGTTGGAGATTAAATCCTTATCATTGATGTCATTGGCAAATATGTTCTCCCTTGCAGTGGGCTTTCTTGTTGTTTTGTTGATGGTTTCCTTTGCTGTGCAAAAACTTTTTATTTTGAAGTAGTCCCATTTGTTTATTTTTTTCTTCGTTTCCATTGCCTGAGGAGCTGTGTCGGTGAAGAAGTTCCTTCTGCATATGTCGGAGATTTTGCTGCCATTGGATTCCTCCAGTATTTTTATGGTTTCCTGTCTTATGTTTAGGTCCTGTATCCATTTTGAGTTTATTTTTGTGTAGGGTGTAAGTTGGTGGTCTAGTTTCATTTTTTTTTGCATGTTTCTGTCCAATTTTCCCAACATCATTTGTTGAAGAGACTGTCTTGACTCCATTGTATGTTCGTTCCTCCTTTGTCAAATATTAATTGAGCATAGTGGTTTGGGTCGATTTCTGGGTTCTCTATCCTATTCCATTGATCTATGTGTCTGTTCTTGCGCCAGTGCCAGGCAGTTTTGAGAACAGTAGCTTTGTATTACAGCTTGAAATCTGGCATTCAGTTCCCACCTACTTTGTTCTTCTTTCTAAGAATTCCTGCAGCTATTCGGGGTCTTTTTTTATTCCAGATGAATTTTTGGAAAGTTCGTTCTAGGTCTGTGAAGTATGCCTTTGGTATTTTCATGAGGATTGCATTGAATTTATAAATTGCTTTGGGTAGAATGGACATTTTGATGATATTGATTCTCCCACTCCATGAACATGGTATGTTCTTCCATCTGTTTATGTCTTCCTCTATCTCTTTTTTAGAGTTGTGTAGTTTTCTGCGTATAGGTCTTTTACCTCCTTAGTTAAGTTTATTCCTAGGTATCTTAATTTTTTTGGTGCAATGGTAAATGGGATTGCTATTTTAGTCGCTCTTTCTGTAAGTTCATTATTGGTTTATATAAATGCCAAAGATTTACTGGTGTTAATTTTATATCATGCTACATTGCTGAATTCATTTATTAAGCCTAATAATTTTTTGATGGAGTCTTTAGGGTTTTCTAGGTACAGTATCATGTCATCTGCAAATAAGGACAGTTTTACTTCTTCTTTTCCTATTTGGATGCCTTTTATGTCTTTTTCTTGTCTGATAGCAATGGCTAATACTTCCAGCACTATGTAAAGTAGGAGTGGTGACAGTGGGCATCCCTTTCTTGCTCCTGTTTTTAGGGGAAATGATTTTAGTTTTTGCCCATTGAATATGATGTTGGCTGTGGGTTTGTCATATATGGCTTTTATTATGTTGAGGTATGATCCTTCTATGCCTACCTTGCAGAGAGTTTTTATTAAGAAAGGGTGTTGGATTTTGTCAAATGCTTTTTTTTGCATAAATTTGTATGACTCTGTGACTTTTATCTCTCAATTTGTTTATGTGATGTATCACATTTATTGATTTGCAGACATTATACCATCCTTGCATCCCTGGGATAAATCTTACTTGGTCATGGTGTATGATCTTTCTGACGTACTGCTGGATTTGATTTGCTAGTATTTTGTTGAGTATTTTGGCATCTATGTTCATGAGGGATATTGGTATGTAATTCTCTTTCATTGTGTTGTCTTTATCGGGTTTTGGTATTAGGGTGATGCTGGCTTCATAGAAAAAGTTTGGAAGTGTTCCTTCCTCTTGAATTTTCTGGAATAGTCTGAGAAGAATGGGTTTGACTTCTTCTATGGATGATTGGTAAAATTCCCCTGTGAAGCCATCTGACCCTGAGCTTTTGTTTGCTGGAAGACTTTTGATGACTTCTTCAATTTCTTTCTTAGTTATCAGTATGCTGAGATTTTTAGAATCTTCCTGTGTGAGTTTTGGAAGGTTGTGTTTTTCTAGAAATCTGTCCATTTCCTCTGGGTTGTGAAATTTGTTAGAATAGAGTTGTTCATAATATTTTTTAACAATCCTTTGTATTTCTGTGGGGTCTGTAGTTATTTCCCCTCTCTCGTTTCTGATTTTGTTTATTTGGGTCTTCTCTCTTTGCTTCTTGCTGAGCCTGGCTAGAGGTTCATCAATCTTATTTATTCTTTCGAAGAACCAGCTCTTTGTTTTGTTGATTTTTTGTATCTTTTTTTTGTCTCTATGTCATTCATTTCTGCTCTGATCTTTATTATTATTTCCTTCCTTCTGCTCACAGTGAACTTTTCTTGTTGCTCTCTTTCTAATTCTTTGAGTTGTTGAGTTAGGTGATTCATTACCATTCTTTCCTGTTTTTTGAGGTAGGCCCTCTCAGCACTGCTTTCATGGTGTCCGATATCATTTGCGTTGTTGTGTTTTTATTGTCATTAGTCTCCAGAATATTTTTAATTTCTTCTTTTATCTCATTTATAACCCAATCATTGTTTAGTAACATGCTATTCAACTTCCAAGTGTTTGAATTTTTTGGAATGTTTTTATTGTAGTTTATTTCTAATCTTATGCCATTGTGGTCTGAGAAAATGATTGATATGATTTCAATCTTTCTGAATTTGGGGAGACTTTGCTTATGACCCAATATGTGGTCTATTTTTGAGAATGTCCCATGTGCACTTGATAAGAATGTGTATTCTGTAGCTTTGGGGTGAAATGCTCTGAAGATGTCAATTAGGTCCATCTGATCTAATGAGTTATTTAGAATTGCTGATTTTTTGTCTAGAGGATTTGTCCAGAGATGTCAGTGGTGTATTAAAATCCCCTACTATGATTGTATTGTTGTCGATCTCTCCCTTGATATCCTCCAGGAGTTTTTTTTTTATATATATTTAGGGGCTCCTGTATTAGGTGCATATATGTTTACCAGAGTTATATCTTCTTGATGAATTGCTCCTTTTAGTATTATGTAGTGGCCTTCCTTATCTCTTGTTATAGCCTTTACTTTGAAGTCTATTTTATCAGATATAAATATCGCTACCCCAGCTTTTTTCTAATTTCTATTTGCCTGAAAAATATTTTTCCATCCCTTCACTCCCAGTCTGTGTGAAACCTTTTTTCTGAGGTGGGTCTCTTGTAGACAGCAAATGTATGGGTCCTGTTTTCTTAACCATTCAGCTACCCTATGTCTTCTGATTGGTGCATTTAACCCATTTACGTTTAATGGATCTTATGACCTTTTATTGAAGCTTGCTTTCATATGGTATTCCCCACTCCCACTACTCAAAGGGAGCCTATATCATCCCTGTGGACTTTGCTGAGCTGGAATAGCATTGAGGTCTTATTATGATCATGGCAGTTTATTAGTTAATGCCATGCTCCATAATATGGAATGCAGGGACTCAATAGGGCGCTTTTAGACATGTTGGCTTCACTGTAAGTAGTTCCCTGGCCTACTACAGAGGTCCTGTGAACTTCCATTTATCTGAGACCAAGGTCAAACTTCTCAACTTTCATAACAGAATATCTACCAAAAACAACCTTTATTGTTTCCAAAACAAGTAGATTAGTGCTCAATAAAGAATAGAGAAAAAATACCACTGCTCTAAACCCCTATCAGAGATTACAGGTTTTATATAAAGAAACAAAAATGGCGGCATAGGTGAACATGTAAACTGCTGCCTCAGACAACAATTTCAGAACTACAGCTAAAAGGCAGAACGGACATCATGCAGAACCACAAGAAAGCTGGCTGAGTGAAAATTCTACAACTAGAAAGAAAGAGAGGGGCTCACGAAGACCCAGAAGAGCTGCAAAGAGCTGAGGTACAGAGACATGTGCATGAAGAGGACAGGTGGCCAAGTGCCTGGCTGGCTTACTCTTGCAAGAGGGAGACAGAAACTCCCGACTGCACTGAACCCCAGTTTTAGGCGAGACTCATATGTGGAGAGTCTGGACTGTCGTGAAAAGGGAGGAGTGCTCGGAAACTTAGGGAGCAGCGAAAAGGCAGACATCTGGAGGGGACAAGCATGAGTGCGCACACAGAGGGCTGACTGCTGATTGTGCCACTGGCTTTCTTTGGTGGGAGGGAGACAAAACCTCCCAACTGCAATAAATCCAATTCTGACTGCACTGAACCCCAGTTTTGGGGGAGACCCAGGGGATCAAGACTCATATGGGTCCCCAGAGCCCACGGAAAATCAGGGGAGCCAGAAAGGCAGAGGTGTAAAGGCACATATGCGTGAGAGCACAAGAGAGCGGCAGGGATTACATAGGGAGACCCAGAGGCCTCAGAGGAAGGGCTGATGGTAAACTAAATCTGTCTGCTCAGCACGGAGACTCTGCCCCATCCAAGATGAACGGAGAGGCTTTGCAATTTTGCAAGTCTTGTATCATAAGGCTGACTCCAGCACAGCAGTTCTCCCAGCATTGACACAGATGAACCTCACAACCAATTGGCTTGGAGGCTAATTCCCCCCAGTGATACCAACAACAATCAAGACTTAACTACAGAGAGAGAATCCAAGATGGCGGCATAGGTAAACACCTACACTGCTGACTCGCACAACAATTTCAAAACTACAACTAAAAGACAGAACGGACATCATCCAGAACCACAGGAAAGCTAGCTGAGTGGAAATTCTACAACTAGAAGGAAAGAGAGGGGCTCACAGAAACCCAGAGGAGCTGCAAAAAGCTGAGGTACGGAGATGCGTGCACGTTGAGAGAGCGGGCGCCAGAGGACCTGGCTGGCTTTCTCTGGCGGGAGGGAGACGGAAACTCCCAACGGCATTGAACCCCTTAAATTAGGACACTAAACCCCAGATCCAGCCGAAACTCATACGGGGGAGTTTGGACTGTGAAAAGGGAGAGGTGCACGGAAATTTAGGGGAGTCGCAGAAGATGGGTCCGGTCTCGCACACGCACGGTGCTGCGAGGAGGACAGATTGCTGATTGTGCCGCTGGCTTTCGCGACTGGGCGGGAGACAGACCCTCCAAACTGTGCCACTTCTGAGTCCACCGAGCCCCTGTTTCGGGCGAAACCCTGGGGTCCTAGACTCGTGTGGTCCTGGTGCGCAGGGGAGATGGAAAGGCAGCGGTTAGAGGCACGGCGGGTGCGCGCACGCACAGGGACCGC
>JAAGEH010000015.1:31653073-31691798 GCA_011751065.1 Lasiurus cinereus | reverse complement strand
CTTCCTGTTTACATCCATCTAGTGAGAACAATATTTGGTTTCCGACACCATTGAATGTTCATGCCTCCTTTCTCAAGTATTAATTGAGCATAGTGGTTTGGGTGGATATCTGGGTTCTCTATTCTATTCCATTGATCTATATGTCTGTTCTTGTGCCAGTACCAGGCTGTTTTGAGAACAGTTGCTTTGTAGTATAGCTTGAAGTCTGGTATTGAGATACCACCTACTTTATTCTTTTTTCTCAGAATTGCTGTAGCTATCCGTGGTCTTTTTTTGTTCCAGATGAATCTATGAAGAATTCTTTGTAGGTCTGTGAAATATGTCGTTAGTATTTTAATGGGTAGTGCGTTGAATCTGTACATTGCTTTGGGTAGTATGGACATTTTAATGATGTTGATTCTCCCAATCCATGAGCATGGTATGCTCTTCCATCTGTTAACATCTTCCTCTATCTCTTTTTTCAGTGTCCTGTAGTTTTCTGCATAAATGTCTTTTACCTCTTTAGTTAGGTTTATTCCTAGGTATCTTAATTTTTTTGGTGCGATGGTAAATGGGATTGCTTTTTTAGTTTCTCTTTCTATAATTTCACTGTTAGTGTATAGAAATGCCACAGATTTCTTAGCATTAATTTTGTATCCTGCTACATTGCCGAATTCATTAATTAAGTCAATTAGTTTTGGAATGGAGTCCTTTGGGTTTTTTATGTACAATATCATGTCATCTGCAAATAAGGACAGCTTTACTTCTTCTTTTCCAATTTGGATGCCTTTTATTTCTTCTTGTTGTCTAATTGCAATTGGTAATACTTCCAGTACTATGTCGAACAGGAGAGGTGAGAGTGGGCATCCCTGTCTTGTTCCTGTTCTTAGGGGAAATGGTTTTAATTTTTGCCCATTGAGTATGATGTTAGCTGTGGGTTTATCATATATGGCTTTTATGATGTTGAGGTATGATCCTTCTATTCCCACTTTGCTGAGAGTTTTTATCAAGAAAGGATGTTGGATTTTGTCAAATGCTTTTTCTGCATCAATTGATATGACTATGTGATTTTTATCTCTCTATTTGTTCATGTGATGTATCACATTTATTGATTTGCAGATATTGAACCATCCCTGCATTCCTGTGATGAATCCTGCTTGGTCATGGTGTATGATCTTTCTGATGTACTGCTGGATCTGTTTTGCTAGAATTTTGTTGAGGATTTTGGCATCTATGTTCATGAGAGACATTGGCCTATAGTTCTCTTTCATTGTGTTGTCTTTATCTGGTTTTGGTATTAGGGTGATGCTGGCTTCATAGAAGGTGTTTGGTAGTATTCCTTCTTCTTGAATGTTTTTGAATAGTCTGAGGAGGATAGGTTTTTATTCTTCCTTGAATGTTTGGTAAAACTCTCCTGTGTAGCCATCTGGACCTGGGCTTTTATTTGCCGGAAGCTTTTTGATTACTGCTTCAATTTCTTCCATAGTTATTGGACTATTGAGATGTTTGGCTTCCTCCTCATTGAGTTTTGGGAGGTTATATTTTTCTAGGAAAATGTCCATTTCTTGCAGTTGTCCAATTTGTTGGAATAGAGTTGTTCATAGTATTTTTTAACAATCCTTTGTATTTCCACAGGGTCTGTTGTTATTTCTCCTCTTTCATTTCTGATTTTGTTTATTTGGGTCTTCTCTCTTTGCTTCTTGGTGAGCCTGGCTAGGGGTCCATCAATCTTGTTTATCCTTTCAAAGACCCAGCTCTTTGTTTTGTTGATCTTTTGAATTGTTTCTTTGGTCTCCACGTTGTTTATCTCTGCTCTGATCTTCACTATTTCCTTCCTTCTGAGTACACTGGTCTTTTCTTGTTGCTCACGTTCTAGCTCTTTGAGTTGTAGGTTTCGGTGATTTATTACCATTGTTTCCTGTTTTTTGCAGTAGGCTTGTAGGGCTATGAACTTCCCTCTCAAGTCTGCTTTCACTGTGTCCCATAAATTTTGTATTGTTGTGTTGTCATTGTCATTTGTTGCCATGATGTTTTTTTATTTCTTCCTTGATCTCTCTCGTTACCCAGTCGTTGTTTAAAAGCATGCTGTTTAGTCTCCATGTGTTTGATTTCTTTCTATTGTTTTTATTATAGTTGATTTCCAGTTTTATGCCACTGTGGTCTAAGAAAATGCTTGATATGATTTCTATCTTCTTGAATTTGAAGAGACTTTTCTTAAGACCCAACATATGATCTATCTTTGAAAATGACCCATGTGCACTGGAGAAGAATGTATATTCTGTGGCTTTGGGGTGAAATGTTCTGAAGATGACAATTAATTCCATCTGGTCTAGTGAGTCATTTAGGATTGATGTTTCTTTGCCGATTTTTTGTTTAGAGGATTTGTCCAATGGTGACAGTGGGGTATTAAAGTCTCCTACTATGATTGTATTGCTGTTAATCCCTACCTTAATATCCTCCAAGAGTTTTTTTAATGTATTTAGGTGCTCCTATATTGGGTGCATATATGTTTACCAGAGTTATTTCTTCTTGTTGGATTGTTCCCTTTAGTATTATGAAGTGGCCTTCTTTATCTCTTATTATGTCCTTCACTTTGACATCTAATTTATCAGATATAAGTATTGCAACCCCAGCTTTTTTTTTTCATTTCCATTTGCGTGAAATACCATGTTCCATCCCTTCACCCTCAATCTGTGTGCATCTCTTTTCCTAAGGTGGGTTTCTTGCAGACAGCAGATATATGGATCATGTTTTCTTATCCAATCGGTTACGCTATGTCTTTTGATTGGAGCATTTAATCGGTTTACATTTAAAGTTATTATTGATAAGTACTTATCTGTTGCCATTTTTAGTCCTTACCCCCGAGTTCCTTCTTCGCTTCCTCTTTCTTTTTATTACAGCAGACCCTTTAACGTTTCTTGCATTGCTGGTTTGGTGGTAATATATTCCCTTAGTCCTTTTTTGTCTGTGAAGCTTTGGATTTCACCTTCAATTTTGATTGAGAGTCTTGCAGGGTGCAGTATTATTGGATTCAGACCCTTCCTTTGCATGACCTTGGATATTTTATTCCATTCCCTTCTGGCCTGATGAGTTTCTGTTGAGAAGTCAGTAGCTAGTCTTATGGGGGTTCCTTTGTAAGTAACTTTCTGTTTCTCTCTGGCTGCTTTTAAGATTCTTACTTTGTCGTCGGTGTTTGCCAATTTAATTATAATGTGCCTTGGTGTTGGTTTGTTGGGGTTCATTTTGCTTGGGACTCTGTGAGCTTCTTGGATTTGTGTGGGTTTTTTCTTTTCTATATTGGGGAAAATTTCTGTCATTATTTCTTCAAACACGTTTTCTAATCCTTGTTCAGTTTCCACTCTTTCTGGAACCCCAATTATGCGGATGTTATTTTGTTTCATGTTATCCCAAAGTTCCCTTAGACTCTCCTCTTGCTTTTTAACTTTTTTTTTCTAGAAGCTGCTGTACTTGGGTATTTTTTCCTACCATGTCTTCTAGCTCACTGATGCGGTCCTCTGCTTCTTCTAGTCTACTTTTGATGCTTTCTATTGAGTTCTTTATAGCAGTGATGTCATTATTCATTTCTTCTTGTTTATTCTGCACCTCCTCTAGTGTCTTCTGCATTTCTTCTTGTTTATTCTGCACCTCCTCTAGTTTCTTCTGCATTTCTTCTTCATGCTTCTTCACCTCCTCTAGGTTCTTATTCATTACCTCTTGGCTCTTACTCATATTGTCAAATTTGTCTTCCATTCTTTTCAACCACATTATGATAATTTCTCTGAACTCTTTCTCTGGTAGGCTTATTTGTGGTTCTATTTCGTTTACTTCCTTTTCTGGTGAAACCTGCCTTTCTGTCTTTTGTGGGCTGTTTCTTTTTCTGTCTATGGTCTTTCTTCTCTGGGTGTCTGGTTATGTAGTGCTCTCTCCTACATTGATTGAAAGGCACAAACTACAACACGACCAGGTACAGCACACAAGGCACTGAGTAGAAATGTATTCAAGATGTTAATAATCACAAATAAGGTGACCACCAAAGAAGGACAAATTAGGGGTAAATAGAGACAGAAGAAGAGAAAAATGAGGAAGAAAGAAAAGAAAGAAGTGCCAAAATCAAATTGGGAGAGTGAGAAAAAAAAAAGATAAATAAATGAACAATAAAATAAAATAAAATAAGAAAATAAAAAGGAGAAAAAGGAGAAGGAAAGAGGAAGAGAAAAAAGTGAGAGAGAAAAGAAAGTGTATAAGAGAAAAGGGGAACAAAATATAGATGTCAGGAGACAACTCCAATAGAACAGTCACTAATCCCAATAAAGGCCAGCAACCAGTACCTAGAGATTAATGCAAATTGCAAATAGCAACTGGTATTGAGGGAGATGAGGGAAAAGAGAGGTAGAAAACAAAGCAAGCAAAAAGCAAAATAAAACAAGTAGAGTAAACTAAAACAATCTCTCAAAAAATTTTTTCAAAAAATCGATATAATCACTTTTCAGGCAAATAGCAACAAAAGGACATAGAGAAAAAACAACTTTTTGGCTAGTGAAGACAAGAGGGGAGAGGTTTGTGTGGACTTGTAGTAGGGGATTTGAAATTAGATATATAAATGGGGTGAAATTTTAACCAGGTAAAGAGAAAAATAGGGAGAATCGAAAGTTGGAAATGGGAAAGAGAAACAAGACAGCAAAATGGGGAAAGGTGGAGTTGAGTTGGAGTAAAATTATGCTAAAGGGAAGATGAAAATAGAATGTAGAACTCTAATCCCGAAATAAAATAAAGAGAAAACAAAATGACACTTTTTTTTCCAAAAACGGTAAAGTACTAGTAGTAATTAATAATACTAGTTTAAAACAAAAATGTAATAATTATAAAGGTAAAATCAATTGAGACAGAAAGAAAAAAATATTCTTTTAATTAAAATATGTGAAAATGAAAAATAAAGAATTAAAAATTTAAAAAAAAGAAAAAAGGAAAAATAAAAAAAAGAGAAGAAAAATAGAATGGTCCTTCACTTCCACTATTATTCTGCTTGGCACTCCTGTTTCCCAGTAGGGGAGGTTTTGCAGTTCCCTGTGTTCTCCTATTGGGGTTTTAATCTCTTTATTCTCTTGTGGTTATGCGAGAGTCAATTTGTGTGTCATCCATTGGGTGGCAGTGTTTTGGAATTGATCTCTGAGACAAAGCACAGGACCTCTCTAGGATGTGCTCAGATCCTGCTACTCTGTGGTTCCCAAAACCAGTTTGTGGGGGTTTTGCAGCCTGGACACTGCAATAACTCCCAGGTTGTCCCTCTGCCCCAGAGAAAAAGAAAAAGAAAAAAAAAAGAGTCGTTTTCCAGAGCTCTCCTCTGTCAACAGCTCAGAGGGTTTGCCTTCACACTCAGGGATCACTCCCTGACCACCTCTGCGGACCTCTCCAGAGGCAGCTTTCCCGCAGCCCAGCTCCCACAGTGTGCGCGTCTCTGCCCTGCGGGGGTAGGAGACCACACCCTGGCCCAGACGAAATCTGACCCTTCTGCTCGCCATGTGGATCTCTGAATCCTCCGCCTATGTATCTGTGCCGCCTGGGAAGCCGTGCTCTGGGTCCTGGCTGCTCTATGGGTGCCTCCGTCAGCCGCAGCTTTCAGACCTCGGCAGACATCCACCTCCCCCTTAAGTCAGGCGCAATCTGACCTTTCCGTGTGCTCTGTGGATCTCTGATTCCGCCGCGTGTCTGCGCCGATTGGAGAGTGGAGTTCTGGGTCCCCGGGTTCCTGGCTGCTCGATGGGTGCCCAGTCGAAGGCTTCAGACCGCCGCAGACATCCACCTCCCACTGCAAGATGGCTCGGGCTCCCAGGTTTTCAGTATCTTGCTCTCTCTCTTCCTCTGGCACCCCGACAATTCTGATGTTGGTACACTTGAAGCTGTCCCGGAGGCTCCTTACATTATCTTCACATTTTTGGATTCTTTTCTCTTCTTGCTTTTCCAGGTGAGTGTTTTCTGATTCTTTATATTTCAAATGTTTGACTTGATTTTTGCCTTTCTCTAGTCTGCTGTTAGGTCTCTGAATAATATTTTTTATTTCAGTCATTGTATGTTTAAATTCTATTTGGTCCTTTTCCATCTCTAGTTGATCCTTTTTCATCTCCTCTTGGGTCTCGCTAAATTTATCCATCTTTTCTAGGATATTCTTGAAAAACCTTATAAGTGTGGTTTTGAACTCGATATCCAGTCGTTTCTTTTCCTCCATTTCTTTTGTTTGTGATCCCTTCCCTTTGTTCAACATTTCCACTATGCTGGGAGAACTTCTGTGTTGGATTCAGCCTTATGATACCAGACTTGCAAAACCAAAAAAGCCTCTCTGTTGATCTTGGGATGGGTGGAGTCTCAGGGATTACTGGACAGCTTTGCCTTTCAGTCGGCCCCACCTCCATGGCCCCTGAGTCTCACGTGACTGGTTAATCACTGGAGCAGTCCCTCTGTGTGCGCGCTCTTTTGAAGTGCCTCTTGACTGTTGCCCCTCTGACTCTCCTGCGCTCCAGGACCATATGAGTCTGGGTTCCCAGGGTTTTGCCTGAAACTGGGGTTTAGTGGAGTTAGAAGTGATGCAGTTGGGAGGGTCTGTCTCCTGCCCACTTGTGAAAGCCAGTGGCACAATCAGCAGTCTGTCCTCTGCGTGTAGTGCTGTGCATGCCACCAGACTTATTTCCGTGCACTTCTCCCTTTTCACAGTCCAAACTCGTATGAGTTTCAGCTGGATCTGTTGTTTAGTGTCATAGGATAAGGGGTTCAATGCCGTTGGGAGTCTCCGTTTCCCTCCTGCCAGAGAAAGCCAGCCAGGTTCTCTGGCATCTGCTCTCTGCACACGTGGGTCTATGTACCTCAGCTTTTTGCAGCTCCTCTCAGTCTCTGTGAGCCCCTCTCTTTCCTTCTAATTGTAGAATTTCCACTCAGCCAGCTTTTCTATGGTTTTGGATGATGTCCGTTCTGTCTTTTAGTTGTAGTTTTGAAATTGTTGTGTGAGGCAGCAGTGTAGGTGTTTACCTATGCTCCCATCTTGGATTCTCCTCCCTGAAAGCAGTCTTGAGAGAAAAGTTCATAGCACTACAAACCTACTGTAAAAAAACAAGAAACAATGGTAATAAATTACCTAACCCTACAACTCAGAGTTAGAAAGACAACAACATGAAAAGCGCAGTGTAAGCAGAATGAAGGAAATAATAAAGATCAGAGTGGAGAAGAAACCAAGATTGTGACATAGGTGAACATCTAAACTACTGCCTCACACAACAAATTCAAAACTACACCTAAAAGACAGAACGGACATCATCCAGAACCACAGGAAAGCTGAATGAGTGGAAATTCTACAACTAGAAGGAAAGAGAGGAATTCATGAAGACTCAGAGGCACACGCTTGGAGAGGATGAATGATAGAGTGCCTGGCTGGCTTCCTCTTATGGGAGGGAGACGGAAACTCCTGACTGTACTGAACCCTAATTTCCGGCAAGACCCTGGGGACCCAGACTCATATGGGTCCCTGGAATGCATGGAAACTCAGGGGAGCCATGAAAGGCAGAGGTCTGGAGAGGTGTATGTGACTGTGCACAAAGAGGACTGTAGCGATTACCGAGGGACACAGAGACCCAGGGGCCTCATAGGGCAGGGTTGACTGGAAACCAAGGCTGTCTGCTCAGCCCTGAGACTCTGACCCATCCAAGCTGAGCACAGAGGCTTTTGCAATTTTGCAAATCCTGCTCATAAGGCTGCCTCCAGTACAGAAGTTCTCCCAGTCTAGACACAGCTGATCCTCACAACCAATTGTTTGGGAAGTCAATTTCCCCCAGTGATACCAACAACAATCAAGACTTAAATACAACAAGGCTGTGCACACAGTCCCCAAAATGGTGCACAAAAATCATCCACCTCAGGTAACTGGAGATGCAGAGCTACGGGGACATATAGGACACCTAGACACAAAGGGACTGTACCAACTCAGGAAAGCAGCAAAAATGCAAAGAAAAATAAACAGATCACAAACGAAAGAAATGGAGAAAAACAAATGACTGGATACAGAGTTAAAAACCATGGTTGTAAGGATTTTCAAGAATTTTCTAGAAAGAATGGATAAATTTAGTAAGACACAAAAGGAGTGAAAAGACCAACTAGAAATTAAACATACACTGACTGAAATAAAAAATATTTTACAGAGACCTAAGAGCAGACTAGAGGATCACAAGAATCAAGTCAAAGATTTGAAATACAAAGAAGCAGAAAACACTCCACTGGAAAAGCCAAAAAAAAAAAAATCCAAAAATGTGAAGATAGTGTAAGGAGCCTCTGGGAAAACTTTAAGCTTACTAACATCAGAATTATGAGGATGCCAGAAGAAGAGAGAGAGCACAATACTGAAAACATATTTGAAGAAATAATGACTGAAAACTTCCCCCACCTGGTGAAAGAAATAGACCTACAAGTTCAGGAAGCACACAGAACCCCAAACAAAAGAAATCCAAAGAGGACCACACAAACACATATCATAATTAAAATGCCAAGGGAAAAAGACAAAGAGAAAATATTAAAAACAGCAAGAGAAATACAGTTCATTACGTACAAGAGAGCACCCATATGATTGTCGGCTGATTTCCCAACAGAAATGATGCAGGCCAGTCGGGAGTGGAAGAAATATTCAAAGTGATAAATAGCGAGAACCTACAACCAAGATTACTCTACCCAGGAAAGCTATCATTCAGAATTGAAGGGCAGATAAAGAGCTTCACAGATAATAAAAAGCTAAAGGAGTTCATCACCACTGAACCAGTATTATATGAAATGTTGAAAGGTACTCTTTAAGAAGAGGAAGAAGAAGAAAAGGGTAAAGATAAAAATTATGAACAACAAACACGTACCTATCAACAAGTGAATCTAAAAATCAAGTGAATGAAAAATCTGATGAACAGAATAAACTAGTGAATATAAGAGAACCAGGGACATAGAAAGGGCGTAGACTGACAATTCTCAGGGGGAAAGGAATGAGGAAATGCAGGAAGAGATTGGACTAAAATTGTATACCTATGGATGAGGAAATTGGTGGGAAGGTAAGTGCAAAGGATGGGGTGGGAGCTAGGTAGAGAGGAACTATTGGGGGGAAGGAAGGACAATTGTAATAATCTGTACAATAAATATTTCTTAAATTGAAAAATAAGATCAGAGCGGAGATAAATGACATTGAGAACACACACACACACACACACACACACACACAAACAACATACAAAAGATCAACAAAACCAAGAACTGGTTCTTCGAAAGGATAACCAAGATTGATGAACCTGTAGCCAGGCTCACCAAGAAGCAAAGAGTGAGGACACAAATAAACAAAACCAGAAATGAAAGAGGAGAAATAACAACAGACCCCACCAAAATACAAAGGATTGTTAAAAAATACTATGAACCACTATATTCCAACAAACTGGACAACCTGGAGGAAATGGACATATTCCTAGAAAAAGAAAAGCTTCCAAAACTCAGTCAAGAAGAATCTAAACATCTCAATAGGCCAATAACTATGGAAGTAATTGAAGCAGTCATCAAAAAGCTTCCAGCAAACAAAACTCTGAGGCCAGATGGCTTCATATGGAGAGTTTTACCAAATATTCAAGGAAGAAATAAAACCTATCCTCCTAAGACTATTCCAAAAAAATTCAAGAAGAAGGAACACTTCCAAGATCCTTCTATGAAGCCAGCATCATCCTACTACCAAAACCAGACAAAAGACAACACAATGAAAGAGAATTACAGGCAGGAACATACATGCCAAAATCCTCAGCTAAATTTTAGCGAATTGCATTCAGCAGTTCATCATAAAGATCATACACCATGACCAAGTAGGATTTATCCCAGGAATGCAAGTATGGTACAATATTCACAAATCAATAAATGTGATACATCACGTAAACAAATTGAGAGACTAAAAATCACATAATTATATCAATTGATGCAGAAAAAGCATTTGACAAAATCCAACACCCTTTCTTGATTAAAAACTCTCAACAAGGTGGGACTAGAAGGACCATACCTCAACATAATAAAAGCCATAAATGATAAACCCACAGCTAACATCATACTCAATGGGCAAATCTAAAACCATTTCCCCTAAGAACAAGAACAAGACAGGGATCCTACTCTCATCACTCCTGTTCAACATAATATTGGAAGTATTAGCCATTGCAATTAGTCAAGAAGAAGAAATAAAAGGCATCCAAATTGGAAAAGAAGAAGTAAAGCTGTCCTTATTTGCAGATAACATGATATTGTACATAAAAAATCCGAAAGACTCCCTCAAAAAACTAATAGACTTAATAAATGAATTCAGCAATGTGGCAAGAAACAAAATTAAGGCCAAGAAATCTATGGCATTTCTACACACCAATAATGAACTACAGAAAGAGAGACTAAAAAAGCAATCCCATTTACCATTGCACTAATAAAATTAAGATACCTAGGAATAAACTTAACTAAGGAGGTAAAAAAAAAAAGACCTATACGCCAAAATCTACATGACACTGAAAAAAGGAATAGAGGAAAACGTAAACAGAAGAAAGAACATACCATGTTCATGGATTGGTGGAATCAACATCATTAAAATATCCATACTACCCAAAGCAATCTAAAGATTCAATGAACTCCCCATTAAAATGCCAATGGCATATTTCACAGACCTAGAAAGAACTCTCCAAAAATTCATCTGAAATAAAAATAAGACCCCAAATAGCCACAGCAATCCTGAGAAAGAAGAACAAAGTAAGTGGCATCTCAATATCAGATTTCAAGCTGTATTACAAAGCCACTGTTCTCAAAACAGCCTGGTACTGGTACAAGAACAGACACATAGACCAATGGAATAGATAGAAAATCCAGATATCGACCCAAACCACTATGCTCAATTAATATTTGACAAAGGAGGCATGGACATACAATGGAGTCAAGACAGTCTCCTCAATAAATGTTATTGGTGAAAATGGACAGATACATGCAAAATAATGAAACTAGACCACCAACTTACACCATACACAAAAATTAACTCAAAATCGATAAAGGACTTAAACATAAGTCGGGAAACCATAAAAATACTAGAAGAATCCACAGGCAGCAAAATCTCCAACATATGCCGAAGGAACTTTTTCACTGATACTGCTCCTAGGGCAATGGAACCTAAAAAGAAAATAAACAAATGGGACTACATCAAAACAAAAAGCTTTTGCACAGCAAAAGAAACCATCAACAAAACAACAAGAAAGCCCACTGTATGGGAGAACATATTTGCAAATGTCATCACTGATAAAATAATAATCTCCAACATCTAGAGGCAACTTATACAACTTAATAAAAGGAAGATAAATGACCCAATAAAAAATGCGCAATGGACCTAAATAGATTCTTTTTGAAAGAAGACAGAAGGAAGGCCAAGAGACATATGAAAACATGCTCAAAGTCACTAATTATCTAAGAGATGGAAATCAAAACGACAATGTGGTGCCATCTCATACCTTTCAGAATGGCAATCATCAACAAATCAATAAACGACATGTGCTGGTGAGGATGCAGAGATAAAGGAACCCTGGTGCACTGCTGGTGGGAATGCAGCCACTGTGGAGAACAGTATGGAGTTTCCTCATAAAACTAAAAATGGAGCTCCCATTTGTCCCCATAATTCCACTTCTAGGATTATATCCCAAGAAAGTAGAAACACCCATCAGAAAGGATATATGCACCCCTATGTTCATAGCAGCACAATTCACCATAGCTAAGATTTGGAAACAGCCTAAATGGTCAACAGCAGATGAATGGATTAGAAAACTATGGTACATCTGCAAAATGGTATACTATGCTGCTATAAAAAAAAAGAAGTAATTCTTACCATTTGCAGCAGCACAGATGGGCCTGGAGAGCATTATGTTAAGTGAAATAAGCCAGGCAATGAAAGAAAAATACCATATGATCTCACTCATTTATAGAAAATAAAGAACATTCATTGGAATGTTAGCTGGGAGAAATCAAGATGGCAGCATAGGTGAACACCTAAATTGCTGCCTCACACAACAAGTTCAAAACTATAACTAAAAGGCAGAACAAACATCATCCAGAACCACAGGCAAGCTGGCTGAGTGGAAATTCTACAACTAGAAGGAAAGAGAGGGGCTCACAGAGACTCAGAGGAGCTGTGAAAAGCTGAGGTATGGAGACACGCACATGGAGAGAATGGGCGGTGGAGTGCCTGGCTGACTTCCTTTTGTGGGAGGGAGATGGAAGCTCCTGACTGCACTGAACCCCAGCTCCAGGCGAGACTCACACAGGGGTAGTCTGGACAGTCTTGAAAAGGGAGGAGTGCACGGAAACTTAGGGAACCTGTGAAAAGGCAGAGATCTGGAGATGTGCACACCATTGCTCACAGAGAGGATTGACTGCTGATTGTGCCCCTTGTTTTCTCTAGCGTAAGGGAGACAGAACCTCCCGACTGTGCTGAAATCCACTTCTAACTACACTGAACCTCCATTCCGGGCAAGACCATGGGGACCCAGACTTATACAGGTCCCCAGCATGCACAGGAACCAGAAAGGCAGAGGTCTGGAGGTGCATGCATGTGCACAGAGAAGGCTGCAGTGATTACTGAGGGACACTGAGACCGAGGGGCCATGTAGGGCAGGGTTGACTGGAACCCAGGCAGTCTCTGCTCAGCCCTGAGACTCCACCTCATCCAAGCTGAACAGAGAATCTTGCAATTTTGCAAGTCTTGTATCATAAGGTTGACTCTAGCACAGAAGTTCTCCCAGCGTAGCGAAAATGTGGAGACAAAGGAACAGATCACAAACTAAAAAAATGGAGGAAAACAAACAACTGGATATAGAGTTCAAAACCACAGTTATAAGGTTTTTCAAGAATATCCTAGAAAAGATGGATAAATTTGACGAGACCCAAGAGGAGGTAAAAAAGGGCCACCTAGAGATGAAAAAGTACCAACTAGAAATTGAACATAACCTGACTAAAATAAAAATATTATACAGAAACCTAACAGCAGACAAGAAAATGCAAGAATCAAGTCAAATATTTGAACTACAAAGAAGCAGAAAACACTCATCCAGAAAAGCAAGACGGAAAAAAGAATCCAAAAATGTGAAGATAGTGTAAGGAGCTCTGGGACAACTTCAAGTGTACCAACATCAGAATTATGGGGGTGCCAGAAGAAGAGAGAGAGCAAGATCCTGAAAACCTATTTGAAGAAATAATGACTGAAAACTTCCCTCACCTGGTGAAAAAAAATAGACTTGTAAGTCCAGGAAGTGCAGAGAACCACAAACAAAAGGAATCCAAAGAGGACCACACCAAGATGCATCATAATTAAAATGCCAAGAGCAAAAGACAAAGAGAATATTAAAAGCAGCAAGCGAAAAACAATTCATTACTTATAAGGAAGAACCCATATGATTGTCAGCTGATTTCTCAACAGAAACTATGCAGGCCAGATGGGAGTGGCAAGAAATATTCAAAGTGATGAATAGCAAGAACCTACAACCAAGAATACTCTACCCAGCAAAGCTATCATTCAGAATTGAAGGGCAGATAAAGAGCTTCACAGATAATAAAAAGCTAAAGGAGTTCTTTAACACCAAACCAGTATTATATGAAATGCTGAAAGGTACTCTTTAAGAAGAGAAAGAAGAAGAAAAAAGTAAAGATAAAAATTATGAATAACAAATACATATCTATCAATAAGTGAATCTAAAAATCAAGTAAATTAAAAATCTGTTGACCAGAATAAACTGTTGAATATAATAGTATCAGGGACATAGAAAGAGAGTGGACTGACAATTCTCAGGAGGAAAGGGTTGAGGGTGGTGCAGGGAGAGACTGGACAAAAATCATACACCTATGGATGAGGTCAATGCGGAGGCAGGTAAGGGTAGAGGGAAGGTTAGGAGCCTGATGGAGGGGAGCTACGGGGGGGGGGTAAAAAGGAACAATTATAATAATCTGAACAATAAAGATTTATTAAATTAAAAATAAAATAAATCTCATCTCTACCAGATGGAATGAAAGTTAAAGCTCAGGAGCTAGAGTGTAACCCCAGCTCCATACTTACACTTCACGGTAGGACTTTGGGCCAGTTGCTGCTGTGCTTCAGTTTCCCTTTCTGTCAAATGGGCATAATAATAGTACCCACTCCATATGACAGCTGTAAGAAATGAGTTAATGCATGTGAAGTGCTTATAATAGTGAGTGCCTGGTACATAGTTAGTGCTTGCTACACATTCGCTGCTTTTTTTGTTGTTGCTATTTGGTCTTGGATATGTCATTTAACCTCTCATCTGTCATTCAACCTCCCATTTAAGTTCTCATCATTCTTCATTTGATTGCTCTAAGGGTTCAAAGTGCCTGGCACGTAATAGGTTTTTAGTAAAGTCCGTTTCCATGGTTGTTTTTATACACTAATACTTAACATATGAACATTTACTATATACTAAACATTTTACCTATTACTTTAATTATCTCACTTAATTATCAAGACAACCATATGAGAAAGTTGTGATAATAGGAAGCAAGTATTCTTAGCTTACGGATGAGATGGTTAAATGCATTGCAACTGGCCCAAGGGCATACACTAGGTGGCTAAGTTGGGATTTAAACTCCTGTTTCTTTTTCAAATATTGACGCTGGAGTGAGTGGTGGCCAGTTTTTTTTGTTTGTTTGTTTTGTTTTGTTTTGTTTTGTTTGTTTGTTTTTTTAATTCAGTAGCTGATCCTTTATTGTTATATGGCTTAAAACTGATTCTCCTTACTGGATGGTGATGAAAGGCTGTGTTGCCTTCCTCTAGAAGTAGGAGCACTTTGCTGCCCCCTGGTGACCCATCAAGTTCCTACCTCCAGGTTCCACTTTATTGGAAGGAAAAAAAAATTTCTATTACAAAATTTCGCTCTATGAAAGGGTTTGCCTTCAGAGAGGCAAGGAAAAAGATGATTGGGGTTGACTTTTGTTGTTTATTTTGCCTTTTTAATACAGAGAAAAAAAGACCAGTGCTCTCAACACCAACCAAGATGATGTCCCAGGGATATCTTTCCCCCAGGAAAAAAGCAACAGAGCATCTGACCTTGCTGGAGAGGAGCCTTTTGATGATCAGTTCAGGTTGGATTTCTGCAGGCAGCACCCCCAGTTTCCATCCCTGTGGAAATGTCTTCTCCTTCCATCCCCATCTCTCAACTCCCCAGAAAGCTAATACTGGTGCCCCATCTGCTCCCAACCCTCACAGGAAGGATCTGAGGGATAGGTAGGAGGGCTTCCCCAGATCCTGGTTCTGCCTACTATTGCTTTATTTACTTATGGGGGACCGTGGCCCACCAGGCGCATTTGCATTATGAGGTCATGCTTGTGGATAGGGGCAACATGGGAGGCCAGGCAGAGCCAAGATTTCTAAAGGTATCTAGTGTGGATACCCAACCCTCAGCCATTAATGGAATTAAGGCAATGCAAAGATGCCACTGGTATAAAATGGAAGGAGCAGCATGATTTAATTCATGTATTTTACATATGCACAGTTACATATTATATTTCATATATACATGTGAATGTGTATTGATGACTGTACATGCCAGAGGAAATTATGTCAAAATATTAACAGTGTTTAGCATGTAGGATGTAGGATTGTGGGTGGGTTTCCTCTGCACTTACCTGTACAGTAGCTTCTAAATATCCTCCAGTAAATATGTATCTGATTCTTGGACACACTCACCCTAACAGAAACCTGAGAAGCTACATGTGATAGAGTTCAAAAATTCAGTCTTGTTACCTATAAAACACATGATAAAACTAGTCAGGTAAAAGTTACTAATTTTAAAGTTTGGAAACTAAGGTCATTGTGGCAGAGATGTTACCACCTGTTTCTAGAAAGTGTGGATGGAGAAGTGGGGTGCGTACAGCAAGGTCTGTTTGGAATCGCAGCGGGGGGAGTGTGTCGGTGCTCAGGACTAACAATGGACACCCAGAAGGATGTCCAACCCCCAAAGCAACAGCCAATGATATATATCTGTGGAGAAAGTCATGCAGAAAATGAAATAAAATCCAGGGATCCAATCAGATGCAGAGAATGTGGATACAGAATAATGTACAAGAAAAGGACTAAAAGATTGGTGGTTTTTGATGCTCGGAATTCAGAAGAATATCTGTTTGCATTCAGATTTGCTGTTATTATATAGTTTTTGATGAGTATACTTATCTTTATGAATACAGCTATATACACATGATTTCACTTTAAAAACGATATTGGATTTAGGTGTCTATTATAAAGATTGTTTTTTGTTCAGTTCCATGATTTGTAATTTAATTGTGTGTGTGTGTGTAATATAATTTTGTTGTATATGTCATCTGACATGAAAAAGGTTGAAAGTGTTTCGCCAAACCACACTTTTAATCAAAACCTAGAGTCATTGGGGCCCTTGTTGAAAATAAAACTTTCTAGGGCTAAAATAAAACTTTCTAGTGGTTTTGGAAACCACTGTTTTATATTACCAATTGTTAGTAAAGTCTCCAGCATCGTTTTGTGTGGAGTGTAACAGTACACTTACTCTCAGTGTGCATACATCATTTGGAGTTACATTTTTCATTTGTTACTTGAAGTAGGCCTTTCTGCATTTGTATGTGATGCTTGACTAGTTTTAAAATCTTGGGCAAGGGAAAAGACACTAAAGGTTGCTTTCTGTAAGGGAAAATAAACCCCACATACAGATGAAGACTATTAAGGCAGGTGCAGTTCCAGGTGTAATTATTCTTTAAAGTAAAAAAAATCTGCTTTCAAGATATAAAAAAATGGGTGTTGGTTTACACTGAATTACTGGATAAACATTTAATACTTTTGTCTTGATTTTAGGGATATCGATAGTTGATACACCATGTGTTCCAAGATTATCATCATTATGGAACATATTGGTTTCCCTAATATTTATTTTGAAATCTGAAATATTCCAAGTTCTATAAAATGTATTATATACCATACAAAGCACTACATGCTCATATTTTTAAAGAGTTCTTCCTTGATCCGGGTTTTCCTTACACTATGTCTTTCATAATTTGGTAATTCTGCTATATTCCTTCTTGACATCTTTTTTAGACAAGAGATCCCAACAAATAAGATATCTCTTTATGAACAACCCCAACTCATCAGATAATGTTGGTCTTAATTGCTCTGATTCCATCATAGGTCCCTTTCCTATCAGTAATTTAATTGAATATTGTTATTTGTTTAACTAGACAGATGCTTAATGGAGAAAGTATTACCATTGGAACTCACCATTTCAGTCCATTACTTTCTTCTTTGTGTCTGCAACTATAAAATGGAAGTAATTTTACCTCTTGCCTATCTGGACAGTTTAAAGAAAAAAAATGATACAATAAATATAAAATTGCTTTTTTTTAAAAAAAAGAAAGTGTGGATGTAGGGGCGAGGGGTTAAGGTCAGTGTAGAGAACAGGGGAGCTTCCCTAGTGAGGGGGACCCTGAGAACATCTACAGGGAGAGAGATGGTCCCTCTTTCCTTCCTTTCTACTTCCTTCTCTCACATATCGGTCCATTTACTTGGTCAGTCAGCAATCCTTTACCAAATACTTAAAGCTGTGCAGGCACAGACTAGACCCTAGGGAAACAGGATGAGAAGACTTGGAACCTGTCCTCAGGAAGATCACACAGTTTACTGGAGAAAACAGACAGCAAAATCACATGAGAGCCCGGCATTAATTGAGGCACGTACAGGATGCTGCAGGGTCACAGAGGGACTGTTGGCTAACTCTACCTGGGGGCTAGGGGCTTCACAAAGATGGTGACAGTTGGGTCAGGTCTTGAAGGATAATTAAGAGTTCTAAGGGCAGACTAGGAGGAGGAAGGGCCTTCCAAGCAGAGGGAATAGCATGGGCAAAGGCACGGAGATGTGAGGCAGCATTGTAGGATTCTTAGCTGGGAGAGCAACATGATTAAATTGATTCACTCTTTGACTCAACACATGTGTGCTATGCACTAGGCTAGTTGGTGAGGATAATGGCAGTAAAAAAGCAAATCCCTTAACTCACGGAGCTTACATTCTAGTTGGAGAGACAGCAAACGATAAAAATAAAGCAGAGAGGGACACCGGGTGGTGTTAAACAAGGGTGTCCAGGCAAGGCATTCCTGACCCAGTGACTTGGAGCAGGACTGAATGAAGTGAGGGAGCAGGCCTTGGTAATGAATGGGGAAAGGTAACACCAGGCAGAGGGAACTGCAGATGCAAAAACCCTGGGATGGGGAACGTGTTTGATGTGATCAAAGAACAAGCAGGAGGGACTGGGGAGTAGCGGAGCAGCATGAAGGGGGGTGGTGAGGGATGAAGTTGCTATGAGATGGAGTTGGTGAGACAGAGAAGGACACAATCATGTAGGGCCATGTGGGCCACGGCAAAGGATGGAGATCTCCTTGTAAAGGGGATGGGCAAAGAGAGAGAACTCGTGGACATGGGCAACAGTGTGGTGGTTGGGGGGGAGCGGGGGACAGGTCGTGGATGGAGGTGGAAGAGGGCATAGAAGGGATAAATGGTGATAGAAAAAAATAAAATAAATGGGATAGGAAGTGTTTGCATGTTATGGTATGAGAGGAATGTGAAGTGTTAGGACAATGCAAGGGTTTTCACCCAAGCAACTGGAAGGATGGAGATTTCATTAAGTGAGGCAAAGGACACTGGAGGGAAACTCAGAAGGACTTTCAATTTGGATGTGCTATGTTTGAGAGGCCCAGTAGATCTCTCAACCTGGGGCTGTTGAGAAGGCATCTGGATGTGTCAGTATGGAACCCAGAACAGAGGTCAGGGCAGCAGGTGTCCATACTGAGGGTAGTTTAAGACTTGAAATGAGATCCTCAAGAGAGTGAGTACACAGACAGAATTGGTCCAAGGCCCAAGCCCTGTAGCTCTCCAACCTCCACACTCTAGAAGATACAGAGAGGAGGAGCCAGCAGGAGGCACTGAAGACTTCGACTGACTAACCAGTTAGATAAAAGAAAAAACAGCGGAGCTTCATGTCCCAGAAGTCAATGGAAGGAAGAGTTGCATAGAATGATTGACTATATCAGATGCTGGTGAGAGACCCAGTAAGGTAAGGACTCAGAATTCACCACAGCAGGAAAGGAGGGCATGGGTGACCTTGGCATATTCTCATTTTATGGGAATGCAATCTGTGCAGTCAAACAAATCTCTGGATTCAGCAGGGTCCTGTGCTAACCTAATGCTCTTCTATGACCATCTTGAAATTCTTTTTTTTTTCAGGTTTTATTTTATTTTATTTTTTAATATATATTTTTATTGTTTAAAGTATTAGAAATAGTAGTACATACATCTCCTTTTTTTCTCCCCATT
The DNA here is from genome assembly GCA_011751065.1 of Lasiurus cinereus. Classification (NCBI taxonomy): domain Eukaryota; kingdom Metazoa; phylum Chordata; class Mammalia; order Chiroptera; family Vespertilionidae; genus Lasiurus; species Lasiurus cinereus. The sequence continues at coordinate 31,672,426 of JAAGEH010000015.1, read as the reverse complement.
GACCTCCCCCAGCCTTCCCCACCCTCCAGTACATGCCCTCACCTGTTTCCCACCCCCACAATGTCCTGTATCCATTGGCTATGCTTATATACATGCATACAAGTCCTTCAGTTGATCTCTTACAAGCCGCCACCCCAACCTCCCCTGCCTTCCCACTGTAGCATGACAATCTGTTCATTGCTTCTTTGCCTCTGTATCTGTCTCCTTAGCTCAAGATGGCATATAAGACTTTGCGCAATTTGTCCCAGGATCTCATATTCTTCAAACCACTTTTTAAAATTCTTATTCACTGATTTTTAGAGAGAGAATAGGAAGAACAGAGGGAAGGAGAGAGAGAGAGATTTATTGCTCCATTCATCCATACATTCATTGGTTGATTCCTATATGTATCCCAACTGGGGATCAAACAAAACCTTGGCATATTGGGATGATGTTCAACCAACTAACCCATCCAACTATGGCCAGGGTCTCATATTCTTATGGAGCCCTGTATATACATATGGAATAAATTTGGTCATTTTCCTCTGTTAATCTGTCTTTCTTTAAATTAAATCTTTATTATTCAGATTATTACATTTGTTTTGCTTTTTTCCTCTCCATAGCTCCCCTTCACCCTCCCTCTACCCTTACCTCCCGCCCATTGACCTCATCCATAGGTGTATGATTTTTGTTCAGTCTCTCCCTGTACACCTCTCACCCCTTTCCCCCTGAGAATTATCAGTCCACTTCCTGTCTGTGCTCCTGATTCTATTATATTCACCAGTTTATTCTGTTGATCAAATTTTTAATTCACTGAATTTTTAGATTCCCTTGTTGATAGATATGTATTTGTTGTTCATAATTTTTTCTCTTTTCTCTTTTTCTTCTTCCTCTTCTAAAAGAGTACCTTTCAGCATTTCATATAATACTGGTTTGGAGTTGATGAACTCCTTTAGCTTTTTCTTATCTGTGAAGCTCTTTATCTGCCCTTCAATAATGAATGATAGCTTTGCTGGATATTCATCACGTTGAATATTTCTTGCCATTCCCATCTGGCCTGCATCATTTCTGTTGAGAAATCAGCTGACAGTCGTATGAGTGCTCCCTTGTAGGTAATGAACTGTTTTTCTCTTCCTGCTTTCAATATTCTCTCTTTGTCTTTAGCTCTTGGTATTTTAATGATGATGTGTCTTGGTGTGGTCTGCTTTGGATTCCTTTTATATGGGGTTCTGTGTGCTTCCTGGACTTGTAAGTCTATTTCTTTTACCAGATGTGGGAAGTTTTCAGTCATCATTTCTTTAAGTAGGTTTTCAGTATCTTGCTCTCTTTCTTCTTCTGGAACCCCCACAATTCTGATGTTGGTATGCTTGAAACTGTCCCAGAGGCTCCTTACATTATCTTCACATTTTTGGATTCTTTTTTTCTTCTTGCTTTTCCAGTTGAGTGTTTTCTGATTCTTTATATTTCAATTTTTTGACTTGATTCTTGCCTTCCTCTAGTCTGCTGTTAGGTCTCTGTATAATATTTTTTATTTCAGTCAGTGTATGTTTAATTTCTAGTTGGTTCTTTTCCATCTCTAGTTGGACCTTTTCCATCTCTAGTTGCTTCTTTTTCATCTCCTCTTGGGTCTCACTAACTTTATCTATCTTTTCTAGGATATTCTTGAAAAACCTTATAACCGTAGTTTTGAACTCTATATCCAGAATCCAAGATGGCATCATAGGTAAACACCTACACTGCTGCCTCACACAACAATTTCAAAACTACAACTAAAAGACAGAACGGACATCATCCAGAATCACAGGAAAGCTGGCTGAGTGGAAATTCTACAACTAAAGGGAAGGGGAGGGGCTCACGGAGACCCAGAGGAGCTGCAAAAAGCTGAGGTACAGAGACGCGCGCGTGGAGAGAGCGGGCGTCGGAATACCTGGCTGGTTTTCTCTGGCAGGAGGGAAACGGAGACTCTCAAAGGCATTGAACCCCTTATCTTACGACACTGAACCCCAGATCCAGCCAAAACTCATACAGGGGGAGTTTGGACTGTGAAAAGGGAGAGGTGCATGGAAATTTAGGGGAGTTGCAAAAGATCAGAGGCCTGGTGGCGCGCAAGGCACTGCACAGAGGACAGATTGCTGATTGTGCTGCTGGATTTCACGAGTGGGCGGGAGACAGACCCTCCCAACTGTGCCACTTCTGACTCCACTAAGCCCCTGTTTCGGGTGAAACCCTGGGGACCTAGATTCATGTGGTCCTGGAGCGCAGGGGAGCTGGAAAGGCAGCGGTCTAGAGGCACTGCGAGCACGCGGGCGCACAAGGACCACTCCAGCGGGCTGTGGAGGGTGGACCCAACTGGAAGGCAAGGCGGTCCCTTAAGCCCTGAGACTCCACCCATTCCAAGCTCAACAGAGGCTTCTTCGGTTTTACAAGTCTGATATCATAAGGCTGAATCCAACACAGAAGTTCTCCTGGTATAGTGAAAATACTGAGACAAGGGAAGGGATCACAAACAAAAGAAATGGAGGGAAAAAATGACTGGATATAGAGTTCAAAACCACACTTATAAGGTTTTTCAAGAATATGCTAGAAAAGTTGGATAAATTTAGCGAGGCCCAAGAGGAGATGAAAAAGGACCAACTAGAGACACTGACTGAAATATAAAGAAGCAGAAAACATTCAACTGGAAAAGCAAGAAGAGAAAAGAATCCAAAAATGTGAAGATAATGTAAGGAGCCTCTGGGACAGCTTCAAGCGTACCAACATCAGGATTGTGGGGGTGCCAGAAGAAGAGAGAGAGAGCAAGATACTGAAAACCTATTTAAAGAAATAATGACTGAAAACTTCCCACATCTGGTAAAAGAAATAGACTTACAAGTTCAGGAAGCACACAGAACCCCATATAAAAGGAATCCAAAGAGGACCACACCAAGACACATCATACTTAAAATACCAAGAGCTATGCAGGCCAGACTGGAGTGGTAAGAAACATTCAACGTGATGAATAGCAAGAACCTACAACCAAGAATAATCTATCCAGCAAAGCTATCATTCAGAATTGAAGGGCAGATAAAGAGCTTCACAGAGAAGAAAAAGCTAAAGGAGTTCATCAACTCCAAACCAGTATTATATGAAATGCTGAAAGGTACTCTTTTAGAAGAGGAAGAAGAAAAAGGTAAAAGCCAAAAATTTATGAACAAGAAATACATATCTATCAACAAGGGAAAGGAAGTGGACTGATAATTCTTAGGGGGAAAGGGGTGAGGGGTGTACAGGGAGAGAGTGGAGAAATATCATACACCTATGGATGAGGTCAATGGGAGGGAGGGAAGGGCATAAGGAAGGGTGGGAGCTGGGTGGAGGGGTGTTATGGAGGGTAAAAAAGAGATACAAATGTAATAATCTGAATAATAAAGATTTAATTAAAAAAATAAAAAATAAAAAAATAAAAATAAAATATATCCAGTCATTTGTTTTCTCCATTTCTTTTGTTTGTGATCTCTTCCCTCATCTCAGCATTTTCACTATGCCGGGAGAACTTCTGTGTTGGATTCAGCCTTATGATACCAGACTTGCAAAACTGCAAAAGCCTCTCTGTTGAGCTTGGGATGGGTGGAGTCTCAGGGCTTAAAGGACTGCTTTGCCTTCCAGTCGGCCCCGCCCTCCACAGCTCCTGAGTCTCACGTGACTGGGTAATAGCTGGAGCGATCTCTGTGTGTGGGCGCGCCCTCTCTCAATGCCTCTAGACTGCTGCCTTTCCAGCTCCCCTGTGCTCTGGGACCATATGAATCTGGGTCCCCAGGGTTTCGCCCAAATCTTGGGTTTAGTGGAGTTAGAAATGGTGCAGTTGGGGTGCTTTGTCTCCAGCCCACTTGTGAAAGCCAGGGGCACAATCAGCAGTTGGTCTTCTGCGCCCAGTGCTGCGTGCGCCGCCCGACTTCTGCCCTTTTGTGACTGCCCTAAATTTCCGTGCACTTCTCCCTTTTCACAGTCCAAACTCTTCCCGTATGAATTTTGGGTGGACCTAGGGTTTACTGTCGTAGGATAAGGGGTTCAGTGCCTTTGAGAGTCTCCGTCTCCCTCCCACCAGAGAATGCTAGCTAGGTTCTCCAGCACCTGCTCTCTCCATGCGCGCGTCTCCGTACCTCAGCTTTTTGGAGCTCCTCTGGGTCTCTGTGAGCCCCTCTCTTTCCTTTTAGTTGTAGAATTTCCACTCAGCCAGCTTTCCTGTGGTTCTGGATGATGTCCGTTCTGTCTTTTAGTTGTAGTTTTGAAATTGTTGTGCGAGGCAGCAGTGTAGGTGTTTACCTATGCCACCATCTTGGTTACCCTCTGTTAATCTGCCTTATGTCAATTTGATTATTAGACCAGCCAGAATTTAAAAAGGTAGAAGAAAATTTATTTTTCTTTCCCTACAGATGCATCTATAAGCCAAGGAATGCCAAGAATTACCTGTAGCCATCAGAAGTTAGTAGAGAGTCATGGAACAATTCTCTTTCAAAGCCTCCAGAAGTAACCCACCTTGATGGCACCATGACTTCAGCCACTCAGTTTGTGGTAATTTGTTAGGATAACTCTAGGAAACAAATCCACTTTTGAACAAGGGGCCTCATATTTTCACTTTGCACTGGGTCTTGAAAATTATATAATCAGTCCTGCCTTAGCAAATATGGATTCTGAGGCTTGGTAGGTTGTGAACTTTGGAATGTGTTCAAGAGACAATGGAAGATGAGGAAATAGACTGCCAGAAAAGACAACTTGAATTTCCGGGAGTCTTGCTACAAAGGATATCACACAGAAATGGGTTGATGGATAGTTGGGGATATATGGTCAAGAAGGTTGTGGTCCCCGGCCGGTATGACTCAGTTGGTTAAGCATTGTCCCACGCACCCAGAGATCGCTGATTAGATTCTCTGTCAGGGCACCTGCCCAGGTTTCAGGCTCGATCTCCAGTAGGAGGTGTGCTTATCAATTGTTCTTTCTCTCTCATTGATGTTTCTCTCTCTCCTTCTCTTATCCTCTCTCTCTAAAAATCAATAAAAACACATTTTTAAAAGAAAGTTATGATCTTTTTAAAGAGAGGAAGCATTACATGCTTGAATACGGATGGCAATGCTCCATTGGCAGGGAGGGGGATTAGTGATGCAGGAATAGTAGGGGATACTTGCTTGAGCAAAGTTGTTCCAAGGGGAACAAATGGCAAATTTTATCTTTTCCCCCAAAAATCAGTGTTTTGTATCTTAGTTGAAATTCTGTACCCACACCACACACAGCAAGCAGCAACAGCAGCATCTCTAGTCACTCATATGTTTACCAAGAGTGCTCACATCCATAGTTTCATTTGATCCTAACAAAAAGCCTGTGAAATAAAGTAATTCCTTTCATGTCCATTTTTGAGATGAGAAATAGAGACTCAGAGAGGTGATAATGGCCCAGGGCCATGGTAACTGGAAGACCTAGGTTTCCAATCACAATAAGGTCTTTCCCTCTCTTCTTGGCTGCCCATTTAAAGCAGTTTAAAAAGTGCAAAAAGGGAGGTAGCAAATTCATGAAGTATCTCCACTCATGAGCATGGAAACCAGGATCTCTATAGCAGGTGCTGGCTGCTTCTCTCACAACAGTGATGCAGTCCAGCCCTTGGCAGAATTCCCTCCCCCAGAGTCAGCTTCAGAGTGGGCCAGCTGGCAAGTAGCCAAGCTCATGGAGAGCACCCACTTGGAGCTAAGAGCCCAGTTAAGGACACTGCAGGGACATGGGATCCAACAAGCTTAGGCTGTGTGCTTCTGCCCCAGAGAAGGGTACTGAGGTAGAACAGGCCACAGGCAAGAATTGCCTCGAGAACCACTAGAATCCTGCATATGGTTGCTGCTCCTAGAGGGGCAACGGAGGCAGATTGAAGAGCATGCAGGGCCAGTGGCTGTAGAATTGAGGTTGGATCAGGATGGCATTTTGAAGCACTGGTTGAAGGAGGGAAGTGACAAGCTTGGGCTGTGGCAGGAGTGGGTGGGAGGGCAGTCAGGCTCTTAAGAAAACAGCATAGCCCTGACTGGTTTGGCTCAGTGGATAGAGTGTCGGCCTATGGACTGAAGGGTCCCTGGTTCAATTCTGGTCAAGGGCATGTACCTTGGTTGCGGGCACATCCCCAGTGGGAGGTGTGCAGGAAGCAGCTGATCGATGTTTCTGACTCTCTATTCCTCTCCCTTCCTCTCTGTAAGAAATCAATAAAATATATTTTTAAAAAGAAAGAAAATATCACATGTGTGTTTATCTGAAGTGTTTATCTGTCAAGCAGATTCCTAAGTATATCAAATCTTTTGTTGCTAAAGTTTTCTGAGATACGTGGTTAAAACAACCTTCATCCTCTAAGGTCTACTTTTTAAGTCTAACATCTCCTGTAGTTATCAACAGTGTATATAGCATCTAGAGCAGTGGTTCTCAACCTTCCTAATGCCGCAACCCTTTTATACAGTTCCTCATGTTGTGGTGACCCCAACCATAAAATTATTTTCGTTGTACAGTTATGAAGTAGCAACGAAAATAATTTTATGGTTGGGGGTCACCACAACATGAGGAACTGTATAAAAGGGTCGCGGCATTAGGAAGGTTGAGAACCACTGATCTAGAGGTTAGTATGCTAAGCTGACCAACATGATGGTTGTAACTATCCATAGAGTTTGTCTCCAAAGAAAAGAATTGTTCAGCATAGCAGAAATATAAACTATCTAGGCATGTTGTAAAGCCATTTGAAAGTAACTCAAGGCTGGTTTTGTGAATATTAGTGTAGTGCTCTAGTCACATTCTGCTTTAAAAGGTTATGGCAAATACAGACAAATTTTTAAAAAATATATTTTATTGATTTTTTACAGAGAGGAAGGGAGAGGGATAGAGAGTTAGAAACATCGATGAGAGAGAGACAGCGATCAGCTGCCTCCTGCATGCCCCTTACTGGGGATGTGCCCACAACCAAGGTGGTACATGCCCTTGACCAGAATCAAACCTGAGACCTTTCAGTCTGCAGGCTGACACTCTATCCACTGAGCCAAACCAGTTAGGGCAAATATAGACAAATTTAAAAGAAAAAGAAAACAGCACATGAACTTTCCTTTGTGATATTTCACTGATCAGAGAAATATTACTTGCAGGCCTGGAAATGGCCAGGGAGTCACAACAGTGGTTCTTGCTGCAGCCTCTTCCTCACTCCAGAGCTGAGGCTGCAGGGCAAGGTAGGTAGACTTTTGCCATGTGACAAATAGACAGCATTCTGTGTTTAGTCACCAAAGTCAAGCCCAGGAGCGCAGAAGTCCCATTCCCAGTAGAGCTGAGTGACCCAGATGCTAAAAGGAGGGCCAGAGGATGGGCGGGACCAGCAGGTGCCATGTGGGGCACCTTCCACAGCCTATCAGGCAGGTGCCAAGGGGATCAAGGAGGTTGAGTGGCTCCATTTTCAGGAGGGGAGGGCCAGATTCTGCTCTCTAAATGTCCAATAAAGAAAAACAAGCTCCAGGAAGAGAACAAAGAAGCCTAAGGTCAGCCAGAGATCACAAAACAATACAAAATCCAGCTCTGATTCACTGAGGCTTGCCATTTGCCAGGCATTGTGCTATGTGGTGTCTTTGGAAATGCTACTTCAATTCTTAGGACACTACTGGGAGACAGGTGTAATTAATATGACCCTCTCCTCCCCCCCCCCCACTGTAGAGATGAGGAAGCTGAGGCACAGAGCAGTGCAGTGCCTTACTAAGGTCACATACTTAACTCTCCAAAGTAGGATTCAAAACAGGTCTTTATGATTCCAAAGCCCATTCTTTTTCTTTTTTTAATTGTATTGATTTCAAAGAGGAAAGGAGAGGGGGAGAAAGATAGAAACATCAATGAGGAGAGAGAATCATCAATCAGTTGCCTTCTGCACGCCCCTTACTGGGGATGAAGCCTGCAAACCAGGCATGTGCCCTGATGGGAATCAAACCATGACCTCCTGGTCAACACTCAACCACTGAGCCATACCAGCTGGGTTAGCACCTCTATCTTCAACCCAATGGTCTTCTTAACATCACCACCTGGAAGTCTAATTGCCATATCATATTTAGCAGGCTCAACACCAAATCCCTAATGTCTTCCTCCAAAATCTGTTTCATCCACAATCTTCCTTGTTTCAGAAATGGTGACTTCATGTTTTCAGTCACTCAAGCCAAAGCTTTGGTGTCATCCTGCACCCCACATCCAATTCATCAGCAAATTTTGTCAGCTCTATCTTCACCATATATCCAGATTCCAGCCACTTCTCAATTCTTGGTAAAATGTAAGCAGATCACATCGCTTCTCTGCTTGGAACTACACAACAGCTCCATCTTACTCAAAGCCAAGTCCAAATCCTCATCTCCAACTATTCGCACACGCTTAACTACTGTGAGAATCAGATGATCCCCTTGCTATTCCTCCAATATGGCAGACAAGCTCCTGGCTTGGGTGCTATTTTCCCAGGTATCTGGTAGGCCTGCTGGCTCACCTCCTTCAGATCTTCTTGGTGAGACCTATAGGGGTTCAGAATAGGCCTCAAGATATGCCCCTTTGGCATTTGAATTGTTTTGAACTGAAGGCAACCAAAACCCCACGGACTTGCCCATAGTAAGAGTTAATACCAGAGATAACTTTTTTATGACCTATCTATAGGGCAGAGCAGACTTCTCATTACTGAATATCTGAACCCCTTCTGTTGTATATCGGTTTCATATGATTTCAATCTACTTGTTTATGACAAAAATAGAAGTTGTTTTTAAGAGTGAAGTTGTCCTAGCCAGCTTGCCTCAGTAGAAAAAGCCTGCAAACTGAAAGGTCCTGGGTTCAATTCTGGTCAAGGGCATTAAAAAAAGAAAAAGAAAAAAAGGAGTGAAGTTGTTTTGACCTAAGAATGAAGTTGTCATTATAAGTAAAGTTATTTAAAATTTTATTTTTCAATTACAGTTGACATACAATAGTATATTAGTTTCAGGTGTACAGCATAGTGATTAGACATTTATATACCTTACGAAGGTAAAGTTGTTTCACTCTGAATGAGGTAAGCTGTATCAGGATGTCATCATCTCATCTGTTGTCACTGATAAACACCCAGTAGCACAGCTGGTAAGGGGCGCCACCGGGGCATATGGAAAAGAACATGTGAAGAAACATGACAGGGAAACATTTAGACTGTCAATACCCAGAGTTTGTCAAGACTATCTGAGAATGTTTGGTCTGGTCAAGGCTATCCTTTGCTGATCTAAATCTCCCCAAAAGCCGAAACCGGTTTGGCTCAGTGGAGAGAGCATCAGCCTGCGGACTGAAAGGTCCCAGGTTTGATTCCGGTCAAAGGCATGTATCCTGGTTGTGGGCACATCCCCTGTAGGGGGTGTGCAGGAGGTGGCTGATCGCTGTCTCTCTCTCATCGATCTTTCTAACTCTCTATTCCTCTCCCTTCTTCTCTGTAAAAAATCAATAAAATATATGTTTTTTAAAATCTCCCCAAAGACTTTTGAGGCATTACCTCCTGCCATAGTAACAGCAACTCTGTTACCAGCAGTGTCAAATGCCACGCAGCTGCCCTGTAAAGGAGAACATCTTACCCATCGACAAGGCACCATCAGTCCCTAGCAATGTGCTCTGGCAACAAGAGACTTACTTTTGTGCTGGCAGTGAACTTCAGCTCTCATTTAGCTAAGCCATCTCTCACAAGTACCAACTCATATAAAGGTCCACCTCCACTAAATTTGGACTTTATTCCTTTCATCTCCCCTTAACAAGAACAATAGTGGGGTTAATCTATTGGTTTGGGTTATGTGATTTCTTTTTTGTGTTTTTTATTTGTTTTAGAGAGAGAAGAAAGGAGAGGGAGAGAGCAATAGGAACATCAACCAGAGAGAAATATCAACATCTATTGGCTGCCTCCTGCATGCCCCAGGCATGTGCCCTGACCAGGAACCAAACCAATGACCTCTTGGTGCATGGGTAAATGCTCAACCACTGAGACACACTGGGAAGGCTGTTATTTCTTTATTAGCTTATTAAGAGACACTGTCCTGTATGCTATTGGTTTACAAAATTATTATAATTCCTGCCCTAGCTGGTTTGGCTCAGTGGATTGAGCGTCAGCCTGTGTACTGAAGGGTCCCAAGTTTGATTCCGGTCAAGAGCACATGTCTATGTTGCGGGCTTGATCTCCAGTGGGAGATGTGCAGGAGGCAGCCAATCAATGATTCTCTCTCATCATTGATGTTTCTATCTCTCTTTCCCTCTCCCTTACTCTCTAAATCATTTAAAATCTATTTTTTTAAATAAAAAAAAATTATTATAATTCCTGTAGTGAGCCTGTGTAAATAAAATATTGGAAAAAGCAAACCCAGTCTCTGACTTTGTCCCCCACAACAAAACACCTCCAATATTATATGTTTTGCTGAAACTGGTTTGGCTCGGTGGATAGAGCGTTGGTCTGCAGACTGAAAGGTCCCAGGTTTGATTCCAGTCAAGGGCATGTATCTTGGTTGCGGGCACATCCCCAGTAGGGGGTGTGCAAGAGGCAGCTGATCATTGTTCCTCTCTCATCTATGTTTCTAACTCTCTGCCCCTCTCCCTTCCTCTCTATAAAAAAAGCAATAAGGGAGAATCCAAGATGGTGTCATAGGTAAACACCTACACTGCTGCCTCGCACAACAATTTCAAAACTACAACTAAAAGACAGAACGGACATCATCCAGAACCACAGGAAAGCTGGCTGAGTGGAAATTCTACAACTAGAAGGAAAGACAGGGACTCACAGAGACCCAGAGGAGCTGCAAAAAGCTGAGATACAGAGATGCCCGTGTGGAGAGAGCAGGTGCCGGACTACCTAGCTGGCTTTCTCTGGTGGGAGACTCCCAACGGCATTGAACCCCTTATCCTATGACACTAAACCCCAGGTCCAGCCGAGACTCATACTGGAGGGGGGGGTTGGACTGTGAAAAGGGAGAAGTGCACGGAAATTGGGGGAGTCGCAGGAGGGCAGAAGTCGGGCAGCGCACACAGCACTGCGCACAGAAGACCAACTGATGATTGTGCCTCTGGCTTTCACAAGAGGGCAGGAGACAAAGCATCCCAACTAACTGTGTCACTTCTAACTCCACTAAACCCCAGATTCTGCCGAAGTCCTGGGGACCTGGATTCATATGGTCCCGGAGCGCAGGGGAGCCAGAAAGGGAGCAGTATAGAGGCACTGCAAAAAAGAGTGCATGCACACAAGGACCACTCCAGCGATTACCCAGTCACGTGAGACTTGGGGGATGTGGAGGGCGGGGCTGACTGGAAGGCAAGGCGGTCCTTTAAGACCTGAGACTCAACCCATCCCAAGCTCAACAGAGAGGCTTTTGCAATTTTGCAAGTCTGGTATTATAAAGCTGAATCCAACACAGAAGTTCTCCCGACATAGTTAAAATGCTGGAACAAGGGAAGAGATCACAAACAAAAAAAAATGGAGGGAATAAAATGACTGGATACAGAGTTCAAAACCACGATTATAAGGTTTTTCAAGAATATCCTAGAAAAGATGGATAAATTTAGCGAGAACCAAGAGGAGATGAAAAAGAACCAACTAGAGATGAAAAAGAACCAACTAAAGATGGAAAAGGACCAACTAGAAATTAAACATACACTGACTGAAATAAAAAATATTATACAGAGACCTAACAGCAAACTAGAGGAAGGCAAGAATCAAGTCAAAAATTTGAAATATAAAGAATCAGAAAACACTCAACTGGAAAAGCAAGAAGAAAAAAGAATCCAAAAATTTGAAGATAATGTAAGGAGCTTCTGGGACAGTTTCAAGCATACCAACCTCAGAATTGTGGGGGTGCCAGAGGAAGAGAGAGAGCAAGATACTGAAAACCTACTTAAAGAAATAATGACTGAAAACTTCCCACATCTGGTAAAAGAAATAGACTTACAAGTCCAGGAAGCACACAGAACCCCAAACAAAAGGAATCCAAAGAGGACTACACCAAGACACATCATCATTAAAATACCAAGAGCAAAAGACAAAGAGAGAATATTAAAAGCAGCAAGAGAAAAACAGTTCATTGCCTACAAGGGAGCACCCGTACGACTGTCAGCTGATTTCTCAACAGAAATGATGCAGGCCAGATGGGAATGGCAAGAAATATTCAACGTGATGAATAGCAAGGACCTACAACCAAGATTACTCTACCCAGCAAAGCTATCATTCATAATTGAAGGGCAGATAAAGAGCTTCACAGATAAGAAAAAGCTAAAGGAGTTCATCAGCTCCAAACTAGTATTATATGAAATGCTGAAAGATACTCTTTTAGAAGAGGAAGAAGAAAAAGGTAAAAGATAAAAAATTATGAACAACAAATACATATCTATCAGCAAGGGAATCTAAAAATTAAGTGAATTAAAACTTTGATCAACAGAATAAACTGGTGAATATAATAGAATCAGGAGCACAGAAAGGGAGTGGACTGATAATTCTCAGAGGGAAAGGGGTGAGGGGTGTACAGGAAGAGACTGGACAAAAATCATACACCTATGGATGAGGTCAACAGGAGGGAGGTAAAGGTAGAGGGAGGGTTGGGAGTCGGGTGGAGGGAAGCTATGGAGGGGATAAAAGAGAAACAAATATAATAATCTGAATAATAAAGATTTAATTTAAAAAATCTGTCTCTCTGTCAGTTTCGCCCACTGGACCAGGCTCTGTGCTTCAGGACCACAGATACTCAGGGTAATATAAATTGCCAAGCATTTTTTTCAGATTTCAAGCATTCTTTATTATTATTTTTTAATCCTCAGCTGAGGACATTTTCATTGATTTTTAGAGAGAGGGAAAGAAAGAAAAAAATACATTGATGTGAAAGAGAAACATCATCTTGGGTTGCCTCCTTTACCATGACCGGGGATTGAACCCACAACCTTTCAGTGCACAGGATGACACTCCAACCAACTGAGCCACACCAGCCAAGGCTTCAAGAACTCTTTTATAGATCCCTATCTCACTGAATCCTCACAAAAGCATAATAAGAAAGGTATTATCTTCTCCACTGCACTGATGAAGAAACTGAGGCTCAAGATTAAGTGACTTACCAAAGGGAGCAGGTTTAGTAAATTACAGAACTATGAATTCCGCGGAAGTTCCTGAGTCCATAACCCACACTTTCCTCTCCTCCACTCTGCCTTGGATCCCTCCCTCTCTTCCTCAGGCCAGCCAATCAGTTTTTAAAGGCAGCTGTTATATCCCCCATGAGTATTCTCTCTGTCTAGTTAAACATTCCCAATTCTTTCAACCACTTCTCATCAGGTGTACCTTCACTCCTGGTCACTCCTACAGATGGGCTTCAAAGCCTAAGCACCATAGATCAGGTGTGGTCTGGCCTGTCCTGCTGAACAGAGCAGGCTTCTTGTGCCCTCACCCCCTTTGCTCTGTACACTGTCCTGCCATTCCTGTAGCCTGGAATAAAATTCTTGTATTGGCAATGAAGCCTCATCAATTTGTTGTCTTACTCATTTTTTCCCTCAGAAAGATGAATAATTTGCATGTGTGTTTGGTCTGTTTTGTTCCTTTACAATGTCTTCAGTCCCCAGGAGCCCCGAGGAAACAAGTGTTATATGAACACAGAAGGAGATGCATGAAGCAGCCCTGATACTTAATTATATTTCAAAAAGTGTGGAGAAGCGTGAAACCTACCTGACTGGCTAGATTAGGCATATAGACCCTACGTATCTTTGAAAGGCATGTGTTCTCCCTCTGGATCTTGATGAATGAAACTGTGTCGACTTATTGCATCCGCATGGATTTCCTGCAGCTCAGAGCATCTGGCAGACAGGAAACAAATCAAGTGACTATTCTTCCCAGCCTGCTCTTGCCAAACTGGCTGCCAGGGGACCCTAAGAACAGAACTTCTGATGATGCCAGCTGGCCAACTGGAATGGGTGATTAAACCGGGGCAGATTTTTCATTGTGCCTTAAGGGAGCAGCCTAACTTCCAAAAACATGGGAGCCATCCTGTGATAGTTAATACTGAGCTGTAGACTTCAGGGGCCTAGAGCACACTGAAGGCAGTTGACCCAGATCCCTTCACCGTCCTGGCAGGGACAGACAGGCTTATTTTTCTTCAGTGGGTTGATAATCTGAGCAGGATGCTCAAGATGGCACACAAATCCATTAGAAATGGCACTGGGACCAGCCTGTGCCCATTTTGAGGTCCTCATTGCCACCTAGACTAAATCTGCAGCACATCAAAGAGATCATGCTCACTCAGCTGGTGTGACTCAGTAGTTGAGCAATGACCCATGAACCAGGAGACCACAATTTGATTCTTAGGGCATGAGTCCTGGTTTCAAGCTCGATCCCCAGTAGGGGGCGTGAAGGAGGCAGCTGATCAATGATTCTCATCATTGATGCTTCTATCTGTCTCTCCTTCCCCCTTCCTCTCTGAAATCAATAAAAATATATTTTTAAAAAGAGATCATGTTCTTAGCATGATCCAATTGTGAGTGGCTGCCCACTCCTGCTCTAATTGACAGGTGAAAGCAGAGAATAAAATTCCTGTATTGGCAATGAAGCCCCATCAATGTGATTTCTCCAAGGCCACAGAATGTATGGATGACAATGACAGACTCAGTGCCAGTAAAGTCACAGGCCCTATTTTTTGCTCTCCAGAACACACGAATGAATATAAGGCGTGATACAAAATACAACCAAAAATGCTTCACGTTGAGATTTCACCAGCTTCTGCTCATTCAAGTTGTAACAATGATCAAGTGAATTCAACCCACACGTGGGTCACACTGAAACATTGAAATCAAGGCTTGGAGGCCTTGTATTATTTACAAAGATGTTGCAAGCACAAACAGGGGGCTATCTTCTCTCATTTACTTCATACAAGTGGCAGAAATGGTTGGTCTTACAGAGGAACCAACATGGAATTATGGGTTCAGATAGCAGAGTTGAGTGAGCCTCCAGGAAAGATCTCTCAGACCAGAATTCTCTCCCCTATGATGCACCCCATGTCTGAAATCTCCACCATTAGAGCCACTCCTTCAGGTTAAGGTATTCAAGACCCCTATCACAAGGCAAATACAGGGTTTGGCAAAAGTAGGTTTATGTTGTATGTGAAACAGAGCTAATTCTTTTATTATTTATTGATTATGGTATGATTTTCCATATGACAATTCTTTTATTATTTATTTATTATGGTATGATTGTCCATACTTGTGTCCCACCCTGTATTTCAGAGTATAGGCAACTGACTAAACATCTTGAGCCACACTGCCTGGGTTTGAATTCCGACTCCACCACATATTAGCTGTGCAATCTTGGGTGATTCATTGAAGCTTATAACTGCTCTGTGCCTCAATTTTCCCATCTATAAAATGGGGGTAATACTGGAACTCATAAAGTTAGTTTGAGGACTCAATGAGTTAATACATGTAAACTTGGAGCAGTGGCTGGCACATAAAAAGTGCTCACCCAATGTTAACTGTTATCATTATGATGGGGTAAGATTATGAAGGGCTTTGTATTCCAGGCAAAGGAACAATGTGGGCTCAGGTCCTGCCTGGTTCCTAGCCTCTACTCCTCCCCACTCCATTTTCTGAGGATCTACCAACCCTCTTGCTACAAGCTCAGCCCTGCCCCAGACTCTAGGCCAAAGGGATCTAAGCACTCTGGGATTCTGTCTGGGGTCACCCTTGATGTCTCAGTTCTGGCTGCTAAAATCCTTGCCTTTTCTCTTGTGTTTACTTTGGGGATCTTTAACTTAGTTGGGAACTTGGGGCATAGTCATCTGAGAACCACTCAGGATACCATATGATAAAATCCTGGGTTGGGTGTTACAGACTACAAGGATTACATGAAGAAGGAAATGATCAGGTTTAGAGGAGTCAAGCAGAGCTACCTGTAGGAAGCAGAGCTATGATAAGTAACATTTGCCCTGGCAGAAGGTGGAAAGGAAAAACTAGAGTCTGGTCACCTGTCTATATCTTTAGCCCCCTAAAACTCACTTTATAATATAGTTCCACTTTCCACTCCTCACTGTCTGTCCTATCCCACTGCAGTTAATGATGTCATGTCCAGTTATGTCTGAAACTGAGGACAGCAGTGGCATCTCGGGATGGACAAGATAGCACAGCAATGCCTTCTTTTGGTTGGATCTCCTGGAGGAAGCCCTTGAAATAAAACTGAAGACATCATCATTATCATTTAAAGCCAATTGTATCATTCTTGAATACCTCCCAAGAGGAAGAAGATCAGGCCTTTATTGTATTTCACAAACCCTCAGCATCAGGTTCAACTTGGGGTGAATCAAGTCATTCCCATAATCCTTTGGAAACCAGCTCATAACTCCTCTGGCTTGGAGTTGACCAGTCCTGCCCTCAAATGATAGATCATAGACATGGATAATAGACAGGATTTATCTATACAAGTGCTTTTCAAACTATCTGTGGTGAATTATAGAGGTTTTTCACAGTGTAAAATTTTTATATTTAGAATTAGACAGCTGGAGTGAGTTTAGATGAACCCAATTTTGTTAGCAACATCCAGAGCATCATAGTCGGGAGCCAAACATATGTCTTCTTTTTTCCATCAGGCCTGATTGTGCTGTTGACCTTGGCCATGTCAATATTATAGAGGTTCTTCACAACCTGTTTGATCTGGCACTTGCTGGCCTTGACATTCACAATGAACACAGTGTATTGTTGTCTTCTATCTTCTCCATGGTTGTTGATTCGGTAGTCAGGGGAAATTTGATGAGGGCATAGTGGTCAAGCTTGTTTCTCCTAGGGACACTTTTTTGAGGATATGTGGGCAGCCTTCAAAGCTGTAGTGTCTTGGGCCATCAGAAAGTGGCTGAGGTGTGAATCTTTTTTTTTCTTTTTTTTTTTGTGTGGCTGTGCCTTTTAGCACAGCTTTCTTTGCCTTCAAAACCTTTGCTTTGGCTTCAGCTTTGGAAGGAGCAGGGGCTCCCTTCTTCACTTTCAGTGCCATCTTCATGAAAAGGAGGTTATATCTTTTTTAAATTTCCAATCTGTCATGAACACATACTTTTGCAAAATTTTTTAAATGATTCATACACTTGGATGCTGCAGCAATATCAAATTTCTATGAACATTTCTAAACATTTAATTTATTTTCTTGTTGGACTGGCAGCAGTCCACAGGCTGGCACCATTCGAGGCCTCTCTGGACTCCATCTGCTCAGTGAGGAGATGCTAACAGCATGGATAGTGGGCTCTGTAAGAAAGGCTGGCTCTGCTGAGATTCTATTTTCTACTCAAAGTAATGATGGAAGAGATGCCAGGCTAGTGGAAGATTTGCCACTTGCTAGCAGGTAGGTGACCTTAAACAAATTACCTAACCTCTCTGAGCCTCAGTTTCTGCATCTATAAAATTAGGCTGATGTCTAATACAGTAGTTTCCCTCCCTTATTCACTGGGGATATGTTCCAAGACCATCCTTTTATGCCTGAAACTATACATAGTACAAAACCTGTATATACTATGTTTTCCCCCATACATACATACCTATGATAAAGTTTAATTTATAATTAAGCACACTGCCAAGCTGGTGTAGCTCAGTGGTTGAGCATTGACCCATAAACCAAGAGGTCCCTGGTTCAATCCCCAGTAGGGGACATGCAGGAGGCAGCTGATCGATGATATTTCTCTCTATCCCTCTCCCTTCCTCTCTCTCTAAAAATCAATAAAAAACCATATTTATAATTAAGCACAGTAAGATAAAAAATAACAAAATAAAACAATTATAGCAACAATATACTATAATAAAGTTGTGTAAATGTGCCTCTCTCAGTCTCTCTTCCCCTTTCTGATAACTGATCTGATAACCAAGAGGGCTACTAAGTGACAAAGGGTCAAATAGTGCATACAGTATGGATACACTGAACAAAGGGATGATTCACTTCCTGGGTGGAACAGAGTAGGATGTGCACTACTCAGAATGGTGCACAATTTTTTTAAAAAATCAATTGTTTATTTCTGGAATTTTCCATTTAATATTTTTGGGCCATGATTGACTGTGAGAAACTGAAACCATGGAAGGTGAAATCACGAATAAGGGTGTACTATTCTAGTAACTTTCTTGTGAGGCTGTTATGAGAATTAAATGAGATATAATATATAGAAAGCAATTGTCACAGTGCCTGGCACATGGCTAATTCTTACTATGTGCTAACTATAACAATATTGTCTATGAAGCAGAGGGGCTACAGGCAACACAATGTATTCCAGGTTTAGGAGTCATTCCATTTTTTTACTTGGAATGCCAGCATGGCCACCTGCTCCATTTTGTCATCTCTGAAATGGAAGTAATACGTATTCAGAAGCTATCTCATAAGACTGTGGGGAGGATCCAGTACTCAGCTCTGAAACTGTCTTGCACATAGTAAGTCAATTACTGGTAGAGTCCAATTATGTCCACATGTTCCCACTAATCCTAACTCCTACTCTGCCATAGAACATTCAGAGAGAAACATGCCCTCAGTTGGAAGAATAATATTTAGCAATCTTCCATCATTTTGGTGTCTGAAACCAGAAACTGTATATTTTTGAATCAGTCAAAAGCTTTTGGTCATAATAGAAGGTGCATGGATATAGGTGTCAAAGAGACCTATTTGAATACTGTCTCCATCACATACTACCAGTAGCTGTGTATCCTTTAATAAGTGTCTTCACCTGTCATTACCTCAATTGTCTCATTTGTAAAATGCAACCAATGCAATGAACCAGTTATCTCCAAAGTGGGCATTCCACAACACAGAAGAGTTCATAGTGGAGCCCACCCTCTTTCATTTTATTTTTAGTCTATTCCAATGCAATTTCTGTGTTGGGTTGCAAATTTACAGATTATAACATCTGGTTTTAACTAAACCAATCCTCCCCAAATGGAAAAGTAGCGTCAAAAGATTTCTACAAATAAACCACAGCCTGAATGAAGATAATATGAAGGATACAAGTACAAGTGAGCAATAGGAAAATGGCAGAACTGGCTAATCTCCCATTGCTAGTATGAACTTTTCGTCAGCCTCATTACACAATAAAAGCAACAATGAACAAATTGGTGATAATAAGCCACACCAAAAAGAAAAAAATATATATCAAGAAACCTAAAGTATGATTCACATCCACTTTGTTAATAATACACATTTTATGTGTTTACTTTGTCTTATATTAGTTAATAATAATATGAAGCAATCATGATTAATAAGATCTTTAAAATCTAAGCATCTTCAAAATGGTTGCTTAATGAACTATGATGGTAGTTAAGGTGGTGGTTACTTTTTTTTTTTAATTAATTTTTATTAATTTTTTATACATATCTCCCCATTGCCCCCCCTCCCTCCCAGGC
>JAAGEH010000015.1:31490989-31653063 GCA_011751065.1 Lasiurus cinereus | reverse complement strand
TCTTTCCCTCTAGTTGTAGAACTTCCACTCAGCCAGCTTTCCTGTGGTTCTGGATGATGTCCGTTCTGTCTTTTAGTTGTAGTTTTGAAATTGTTGTGCGAGGCAGCAGTATAGGTGTTTACCTATGCCGCCATCTTGGATTCTCCTCAGAAGCCAAGTTCTTGCAATAAATCACTTAATACATATATCCCCTGCTGGCACTGCCTCTCTGATTGAATCCTAACTCATACAAAAAGCAACCATGTTATTCCAAGATGATAGTTTATGATTAGATTAAAGTTTATTTAGATGGAACATACCTAATACTATTCCTCAATAAAAGGAAATAAGATCCCTTGGTTCCTTGTAGAAATGGCTGTTTCTAGGGCTAGGGAAGTAATAAACTATAACAGAAAGTATAAAATAAATATCCATAAGTCCATTTTGATATAAAGAAATGCTAGAATAAACAAATAAATAGAGAAGAAGAGTCAAATCTCTCAAATAGAAAAATTCCAAATAATTTATGGAGATACTTCTCTGTTAAAGAGGGGATTGTAACTCCCTACTCTTTAGAGAGCTACATTACTTGGGGTGGTAAACATACAATACAATATACAGATGATGAATTCTAGAATTGTATACTTGAAACCTATATAATTTTATTAACCAATGTCACCCCAACAAATTCAATGTGTGTTTTTTAAGAGAGCTACACATTGTAACTTCTCCCCAAAGAGTACAGTTGGGACCGGAGAAGAATGAGTAACTTTACAGTGGAGAAACCTGGCCAACACTACTAGAACCAGGTGAACAAGGCCAATATCAAATCATATTGATCATATGTACCCTTGATATGATCTGATAAGAATGGACTTTACCTCTGTAATCTTCCTTTCTAAAACATAACCTCAACCTCATCATGAGAAAAACATCTAACAAAATCCAATAGAGGGGCACTCTACAAAATATTTGGCCAGTACCCCTCAAAATTGTCAAGGTCATCAAAAACAAGGTAAGTCTGAGACACTATCACACTCAAGAGGAGCCTCAGGAGGCCCTGGCTGGTGTGGCTCAGTTGGTTGAGCGTCCTCCCATGCACCAAAAGGTCGCTGGTTCGATCCCCAGTAAATAAATACATTTATTTTTTGATTGATTAATTGATTTGAGAGAGAAAGAAGGGAGGGAAGGAAATTTGTTGTTTCACTTATTTATTTTTGCTTGATACTTATATGCACCCTGTTTGGGGATCAAACCCACAACAATGGCATATCAGGATGATGCTCTAACCAACTAAGCTACTTGGCCAGGGCAATTTCCCCATTTTAGAGTCCAGGAAACTGAGACTCAGGGAGTGTAAGTGACTTGCCCAAGATCTCACAGATGGAAGGTGATAGAATCAAATGTTCCAAGTCAGATAGTCTGACTCTAGAGTCTGAACTCTTAACTCTTTCACTCTGCTCTGTAAGACAAATCCTTGGTCTTGTTCTAATTCATCCCTTCCCAACTCTAGGGAGCTTTGATCCACTGACTATTTGAATGTGTCTGTCTTCCTACCTATCCCTCTTTCCTCTATACTTCAAGTCATTATGAAAACAATTTGTCACTCCCAGATCAAAATAAAACCTCTCCCTTAATCCCACAGCTACCTCCAGTTCTCTCCTGACTTGCATATCCTCCAGTTCTCTCCTGACTTGCATATCGAATATTTATTGGACATCTCCCTCTGGAAGTCTCACAGCCATCTCAAACTAAATACAACTGATCCTTGAACAATGAGGAGAAAATCCCGCACAGCAGAAAATCCACATATCACTTTGACTCTCTAAAAACTTAACTAATAATAGCCTACTTTTGACTAGAAGCCTTACCAATAATATAAAGAATCGATAAATACATTGTATGTATTATATATTATATTCTTACAATGAAGTAAGCTAGAGAAAAGAAAGTTTTTTTAAGAAAATCAAATGGAGCCCTGGCCAGTGTGGCTCAGTTGGTTGAGCATCATCCCATGCACCAAGTCCTTGGTTTGATATCTCAGTCAGGGTACATGCCCCAGCTGCAGGCTCAATCCCGGTAGGGGATGTGCAGGAAGCAACCAATCTCCCACCAAACCCCGTGTTTTCTCTTTCACTAAAGTAAATAAAAAGATATTTTAAAAAAGAAAATACATCTATAGTGTTTTTATTAAATATCTGCAAATAAATGGACCCCAACAGTCCAGTTGGCCACATGCCTGGCTTTCAGGCTTGATCCCAAGTGTGGGGCCTGCAGAAGGCAGCTAATCAATGATTCTCTCTCATCATTTATGTTTCTATCTCTCTCTCACTCTCCCCCCATCTACCTTCCTCTCTGAAATTCTATCTAACAAAAGAGTAATATGCAAATTAACCATTACTCCCCTACACCCACCAGACATGCCCACAAGCCAATCAGGAGCAAGTATGCAAATTAACCCCCAACCAAGATAGCTGCAGCCACAAGAGAGCAGGAGGGAGGCTTGGGTATCCCTTGCGGAGGAAGCCAAGCTTTGCACACACCCTGGTGGGCCCCGGCCTCCACTTTAGGCTACAAAGTTTCAATTGTAGAAAATAAATAAATACCAACAAAAATGGCAGCTGCCACAGAACTGTAGAGAGCAAGAGCCTAGGGTTGCCCCTGGCGATGGAGGAAGCCAAGCTTTCCCCACACCCTGGCCAGTCTAGGCCTCTGCTTAAGGATACAAAGTTTCAATTATAGAAGATAAATAGGGGAGAAATGAAGATGGCAGCTTAGGTGAACATCTAAACCGCTGCCTCGCACAACAATTTCAAAACTACAACTAAAAGACAGAATGGACATCATCCAGAACCACAGGAAAGCTGGCTGAGTGGAAACTCTACAACTAGAAGGAAAGAGAGGAGCTCACGGAGACTCAGAGGAGTTGCAAAAAGCTGAGGTATGGAGATACACGTGTGGAGAAAGCGGGTGCCGGAGTGCCTGGCTGGCTACTTCTGGTGGGAGGGAGACAGAGACTCCCAATTGCACTGAACCCCTTATCCTATGGGACTGAACCCCAGGTCCAGGCAAGACTCATAGGGGAGAGTCTGGACTGTGAAAAGGGAGGAAATTTAGGGGAGCCACAAAAGGGCAGAGGTCTAGGGGCACACACATTACTGCTCGCAGCAGACGAACTGCTAATTGTGCCATTGGGTTTCTCTAGTGGGTGGGAGACAGAGCCTCCCAACTGCGCCACTTCTAACAACACTGAACCTCAGTTTCGGGTGAGACCTTGAGGACCCAGACTCATAAGGGTCCCAGAGTGCAGGGAAGCCGGAAAAGCAGAAGTTTAGAGGCACATACAGACGCGTGCATACAGAGGCTGCAATGATTACCGAAAGACACTTGAGACCCAGGGGCTGTGTAGGGCAGGGCTGACTGGAAGACAAGGCGGTCTCCTAACCCCTGAGACTCCACCCATCCAAGCTCAACAAAGAGGCTTTTGCAGTTTTGCAAGTCTTGTATTATAAGGCTGATTCAAACACAGAAGTTCTCCCAGCATAGTGAAAATTCAGAGACAAAGAAACAGGTCACAAACGAAAGAAATGGAGGAAAACAAACGACTGGATATAGAGTTCAAAACCACAGTTATAAGGTTTTTCAAGAATTTCCTAGAAAAGGTTGATAAATTTAGCAAGACCCAAGAGGAGATGAAAACGGACCAACTAGAAATTAACATACACTGACTGAAATAAAAAATATTATACAGAGACCTAACAGCAGACTGGAGGAACGCAAGAATCAAGTCAAAGATTTAAAATACAAAGAAGCAGAAAACACTCCATTGGAAAAGAAAAAAGAATGCAAAAATGTGAAGATAGTGTAAGGAGCCTTTGGGACAACTTCAAGCATACCAACATCAGAATTATGGAGGTGCCAGAAGAAGAGAGAGAGCAAGATACTGAAAAACTATTTGAAGAAATAATGACTGAAAACTTCCCCACCTGGTGAAAGAAAGACAAGTCCAGGAAGCACACAGAACCCCAAACAAAAGGTATCCAAAGAGGACCACACCAAGACACATCATATTTAAAATATCAAGAGCAAAAGATAAAGAGAGAATATTAAAAGCAGCAAGGAAAAAAACAGTTAATTACCTACAAGGGAGCACCCATATGATTGTCAGCTGATTTCTCAACAGAAACTATGCAGGCCAGATGGGAGTGGCAAGAAATATTCAAAGTGGTGAATAGCAAGAACCTACAACCAAGATTACTCTACCCAGCAAAGCTATCATTCAGAATTGAAGGGCAGATAAAGAGCTTTCACAGATAAGAAAAAGCTAAAGGAGTTCATCAACACCAAACCAGTATTATATGAAATGCTGAAAGATACTCTTTAAGAAGTGGAAGCAGGAAAAGGTAAAGATAAAAATTATGAACAACAAATACATATCTATCAACAAGTGAATCTAAAAATCAAGTGAATAAAAATCTGATGAACAGAATAAACTGGTGAATATAATAGAATCAGGAGCATAGAAAGGGAGTAGACTGACAATTCTTAGGGGGAAAGGAGTAAGGAGGGTGCAGGGAGAAACTGGACAAAAATCATATGCCTATGGATGAGGATAATGCTGGGGGAGGTAAGGGCAGAGGATGGGGTGGGAACCAGGGGAGGGGAGCTATGGGGGTAAAAAAGAGAAACAAATGTAATAAACTGAACAATAAAGATTTATTAAGTAAAAATAAATAAATAAATAAATAAATAAATAAATAAATAAATAAATAAAAGATAAATAAATCCCAACAGAAATGGCTGCCACCACAGAGCAAGCAGGAGGTTTGGCTCCAGGCCAGGCTACAAAGTTTCAATTGTAGAAGATAAATAAATCCCAGAACCCACAGCCTCCGCTTGGGTAGCTGGGGGGCATGGCTGGCCTGTAAACCACCACAGGCCTCTTACCCAGGCCACCCCAGCCCCACTGGAACCCCCAGCCTGATCTGGGACACCCTTCAGAGCAAACTAGCTGGCCCCTACCTGTGCACCAGGCCTCTATCCTATCTAATAAAAGAGTAATATGCAGACAGACCATCACTCCAACACACAAGATTGCTGCCCCCATGTGGATACAAGATGGTCACCACCAGATGGCCAGCAGGGAAGGGCAGTTGGGAAGGACCAGATCTGCAAGGGAGGGCAGTTGTGGGCTATCAGGCCAGCAGGGGAGGGCAGTGGGGAGGGAGCAGGCCTACAAGAAAGGGCAGTTTGGGGCAATCAAGCCTGCAGGGGAGAGTAGTTAGGAATGACCAGGCCTGCAGGGGAGGGCAGTTAGGGCAAATAGGCCAGTAGGGGAGCAGTTAGGCATTAATCAGGTTGGCAGGGGAGTGGTTAGGGGGTAATAAGGCTGGCAGGCAGAAGCAGTTAGGGGCAATCAGGAAGGCAGGCAGGTGAGCAGTTGGGAGCCAGCAGTCCTGGATTGTGAGAGGGATGTCCCAGATTGGAGAGGGTGCAGGCTGGGCTGAGGGACACACACCCCCATGCACGAATTCTCTGCACTGGGCCTCTAGTCAATAATAAAATTAATTTTAAAAAAATAAATGGACCCCCAGAATTCAAACCCATTTTTTACTCAATAATTAGTTGCACATCTAAAACTGAAACCTTGATCCTTCCACCCTCCCACCAGAAAACTATTCCTCTCATGGTCTTTCCCTCTCAGTAAATTATACCACTGTTCACACTGTTGCTCAAGCCAGAAGCTTGGGTATCATCTTTGCAAATTCCCTCTTTCTCCTCCCCTACTCAGTCATTCACAAGTTTTGTTGATTTTACTAAATCTCTCTTATCTATCCATTTCAATCCATCTCCACTGCCTCTGCCCTAGTTTGAGTCACCATCATTTCTCACCTGGAATACTAGCCTTACTAGTCCCTACTTCTAGCATACCATGCCCCACCCCCAACCAGCCCGATCTCAGCAATCTACTGCTAACCTCAGTGATTTCTTACTCCCAAATTGGAGAGGCCACTATCCAATTCCAAATCCTTGTGTTTCCCTGGGTCTCAGGGTAGAATCCAAGCAAGCTCCCTCTCAAGGCTTAAAGATTCCTACAGTCTGGCCCCAGCTTGTCTCTCCAGCCTCATCTTCTCCACCTTCCTTACTAGTTTCCTCTAGGCAGTTTCTCCCACCACCCTAAATATTCCCTTTCTACACTGCCAACTCAAAGAGTGGCTTTCAGTTCCCTAAGCCTCCCAGCTTTCTCTTTCTGGGATTTTTTGCAGTCTACTTCCTCTGTATAGTAAATGACATATGCCACATTCCACCCCCCCCCAGAACTAATTCCTCTTCAGCCTTCAGGGCTCAGCCTGCCCCCCAACCCCTACCCCACCCTCTGTTGCATGCTCAGAGCAGGTTCCCAAGGACCTATGCCATTCATACTACAGCACTCGACACTAGGGGTGCAACTGTCTGCTCGCTTGCCTGCCCACTGTAGACTGTAAGCCCGTGAAGATGAGAGCTTACTGCTGTATCCCAGCACTCCTGCACTGTATCTACCCTGTAATAATGGGTGTTTGTGGAATAAACAAGTGCAAGTTGGAGGTAGCTGACCTTGAATTTATATCCACAGGTCAGGCTTTCTGATTAAACTAATAGTTATTGTTTTGTGCTCATTCACCTTCTTTTCCCATGTCCTCCTCCCTTTGGTGAGCCCTGTGAAACACTTTTTCTAATGAATACTATATCATACACACATTTAGAAAATTATAGATAGGCCATTGGAGGTTCATGATTTTAGAAGCAACTTCCTTATTTCAAATGGAAGAAAACTGAAGTCTCAAAAGCTGAAGTGGTTTGTTAGTGGCAAGCTCATTACATCTAGAAATATGTAAGTTCAGAACACTTCCCTTGGGCCCATAAATACTTCTCTCTCATTGTGCTTATAATATTGTAATGGTCTATGTGTCTATATGTAAAACTGGGACTCAGCCTCAGATTTCTTTTTTTTTAAATTTTTTATTAATTTTTTATACATATCTCCCCATTGCCCCCCTCCCTCCCAGGCATACCCCAACCCCCCAGTGTCTATGTTTATTGGTTATGCTTATATGCATGCATATAAGTCCTTTGATTGACCTCTTATCTACCTCACCTAACTTTAATCTTCCTGCTGTAATTTCACAGTCTGTTTGAAGCTTTACTGTCTCTGTATCTATCCTTTTGTTCATCAGTTTATAATGTTCTTTATTATCCCCCAATGAGTGCGATCATGTGATGCTTCTCCTTCATTGACTTCAGCCTCAGATTTCTTCATTCAAGTACTCTTTCCCGTCTTTTACCATGCTGTGACAGATTAAAGATGACCATGAGTTCTTTGATACTTTTCCCAATGACAGGTGGGATCTATATCCCCATTCCTTGAATAGAGATGGGTTCTGTAACTGCTTAGATCAATACAGCAAGAGATATACTTTGCAGCCCAAGCTGAAAATGAAAGATCCCTTCTAAAAATTTATTAAGAATTTCAAGATGGTAGTGCTCACATCGGCAGCACATATACTAAAATTAAAACAATACAGCCCTAGCTGGTTTGGCTCAGTGGATGGAGCATCAGACTGAAGGGTCCCGAGTTCGATTCTAGTCAAGGGCACATGCTGGGGTTGTGGGCTCAATCACCAGTAGGGGAAGTGCAAGAGGCAGCCAAGCAGTGATTCTCTCTCTTCCTCTCTGAAATCAATACATACACACACACACACAAACATAGCTCTGACTCAGTTAGTTGAGCAGATTCCCAAGCACTAAAAGGTAGCCAGTTTGATTCCTGGTCTGGGTACATGCCCAGATTGTGGTCTCAATCCCATTAAGAGGTGTGCAGAAAGGCAGCCAATTGATGTTTCTCTTTGACATGGATGTTTTTCTCTCTCCCTCTCCTGCTTTCCCTACTGTCTCTCTAAAATCAGTGAAAAACATATTTTTAAAAAATGATACAGAGAAGATTAGCATAGCCATAGCACAAGGATGACATATCACTTTGTGAAGTATTCTACATTTTTAGGCCACAGAGATGTAGTGTACAGCATGGGGAATATAGTCCATGCTATTGGAAAAAAATTGTACAATGATAGATGATTATTAAATTATGTGGTGATCACATCATAATGTATCCTATATAATAAAAGGCTAACATGCAAATCAACCAAATGACAAAACAATAGGTCACTATGACGCACACTGACCAAAGGGCAGACACACAATGCAGGAGCTGCCCCCTGGTGGTCAGTGCGCTACCATATGGGGAGCACAGCTCAGCCACAAGCTGGGCTCATGTGGGGAGCAGGCCTAAGCCATAGGTTGGACATCCCCTGAGGGCTCCCAGACTGCTAGAGGACCCTCCTCCCCGCCACACACCCCCCTAGTGTTCATGCACTGGGCACTGACCACCAGAGGGCAGACATTCAACACAGGAGTTGCCCCCTGGTGATCAGTGTGCTCCCAGAGGGAGTGTCGCTCATCCAGAAACCGGACTCACTGATCGCGAGTGGCAATACTAAATATCTCCAACTAACAGCTTAGGCCAGCTCCCCACACGGCCTTCAGACTGCTGGGCTGAGGGACCACTCCCTCCCAACAAGTGAACTAATTTCATGCACCAGGCCTCTATGCTGAACACCTGAAACTAATATATTATAGTATGCCCACTTAATGTTAATAAAAATTTTTTAAATGTCAAGATGGCAAAATCAGGGTATCAAACTAAGTACAGGGCCCTGTGTGGCTACATAGGTCACAGGCCCATGAAGCTAGTCCTGTTGTCAGTTTCAGAGCCCAGCTTTTAAGAGACTGGCAGCTTTCAGTTCCTGTCTCTTGGGACACTCAGTCCAGCCAGCTGCTATGTAAGCACTCAACTGCCCTGAGCTGCGATCACCATACCATGAGAAGCCCAAGTCACATGGAGAGGCCCTGGTGGATGATATGCCATCTGGAGAGAGACCAAGGAGACATATCCAAAAAAGAACCATAGGAGAAACTGAGTGCGTGTGTGTGTGTGTGTGTGTGTGTGTGTGTGTGTGTGTGTGTGTGTATATATATATACATATATATATGTAATTTAGAGGCCGGGTACATGAACTTGTGTGTACTTAGGTCCTCTGCCCATTTTATTTTTTTAAAAAGAGTCATCAATTTGTTGTTCCTCATATTCATGGATTGTTTTTTTTAATTGACTTTTTTTAGAGAGAAAAAAAATACATTGATTTTTGTTCCACTTATGTATGCATTCATTGGTTGGTTTTTGTATGTGTCCTAACCGGGGATTGAACTCACAACTTTGGTGTATGGGACGATGCCCTAACCAACTGAGCTACCAGCCAGGGACCTCTGTTCATTTTTGAATGAGATTAGGTTTGTGTTGTTTTTTGGTGTTAAGTTATATGATTTCTGTATATATTTTGGATAGTAAATATATACAGAACTTATAGGATGTATCACTAGTGAATATGTTCTCCTATTCAGGTTATTTTTTCATTTTATGGTTTCCTTTGCTGTGAAAAAACTTTTAATTTGATGTACTCCCATTTGTTTATTTTTTCTTTTTTTTTGCATATAAACAGCCTGCCCTATCACAGCTTAATCTAACAAAATGCAGCTCTGTTCAGACCAGGAGAAATCGGCAGACCTCACTGTAGCTCCGGTGGGTGGCCTCAGACAGTAGCTGACCTGCACGACATTGGAGATCCAGAAGCCAGTACACCTAGTGACAGTGTGAGACAACACCAGATTTCAACATCTCACATCCGTAAGTGACACATTCAAGAGGCAGACTCAGTGAGCACCAAAGCCCCACTGAAACAAGTTCTGCCCAATAGGGGTGTCTCCAGCACAGCAGTTCTTCCATTATAGAGACAGCAGGTCCTCACCGCCAATTGGCCTAGAAGTTAATTCCTCCCAGTGTACCAACAGCAATCTAGGAGAAACCAAGATGGCGGCATAGGTGAACACCTAAACTGCTGCCTCACAAAACAATTTCAAAACTACAACTAAAAGACAGAATGGACACCATCCAGAACCACAAAAAAGCTGGCTGAGTGGAAACTCTACAACTAGAAGGAAAGAGAGGGGCTCACAAAGACTGAGAAGAGCTGCAAAAAGCTGAGGTACAGAGACACACATGTGTGGACAGGACGGGCATCGGTGTGTCTGGCTGGCTTCCTCTAGCGGGAGGGAGACAGAAACTCCCAACTGCACTGAACCTCAGTTCCAGGCGAGACTCATACGGGGAGAGTCATGAAAAGGGAGGAATGCACAGAAACATAGGGGAACCATGAAAGGCAGAAGTCTGGAGATAACGCGCAAAGAGGACTGACTGCTGATTGTGCCCCAGGCTTTCTCTAGCAGGAGGAAAACAGAACCTCCCAACTGCATGGATATCCAGGCCCGACTACACCGAAAGCCAGTGTTGGGCGAGACCCTGAAGACCCAGACTCATATGTGTCCCGGAACCCACAGAAATTCAGGAGAGCCAGAAAGGCAGAGTTCTGGAGGCTCGCACATGCACATGAAATGCAGAGGCCTGGAGATGCGTGTATGGCACAGACAGGGCTGCAGAGATTACTGAGGGGCCAATATGTAGGGCAGGGCTGATGGGAAGCCAAGGCTGTCTGCTCAGACCTGAGATTCCTCCACATCCAAGCCCAGCATAGAGACTGTTGCAATCTTGCAAGACTTAAGTCTGAGTCCAGCACAGAAGTTCTCCAGGCGCAGATCCTCATAACCAACTGGCTTGAAGGTCAGTTCCCCCCAGTGATACCAACAACAATCAAGACTTAACTACAAGACTGTATACACAGTCTACAAAGGGGTGCAACAAGAGTGTCCACCTCAGGTAAACTGGGGAGGCAGAGCTACTGGGCCATATAGGACACCTAGCACACAAAGCTACTCTACCAACTCTGGGAAGAAGGAAAAATGTAGAGACAAAGGAACAGATCACAAACAAAAGAAATGGAGAAAAACAAACAACTAGATATAGAGTTCAAAACCAGTTATAAGCTTTTTAAAGAATTTCCTAGAAAAGATGGATAAATTTATCAAGACCCAAGAGGAGATGAAAAAGTACCAACTAGAAATTAAACATCACTGAATGAAATAAAAAATATTATAGAGAGACCTAACAGCAGACTAGAGGAATGCAAGAATCAAGTCAAAGATTTGAAATACAAAGAAGCAGAAAACACTCAACTGGAAAAGCAAAAAAACAAACAAAAATGTGAAGATAGTGTAATAACCTTTGGGACTTCAAGTGTACCAACATCAGAATTATAGGGATGCCAGAAGAAGAGAGAGCAAGATACTGAGAACCTATTTGAAGAAATGACTGAAAACTTCCCCCACCTGGTGAAAGAAATAGACTTACAAGTCCAGGAAGCACACAGAACCCCAAACAAAAGGTATCTGAAGAGGACTGCACCAAGACACATCATAATTAAAATACCAAGAGCAAAAGACAAAGAGAGAATATTAAGAGCAACAAGAGAAGAACAGTTCATTATCTACAAGGGAGCACCCATACAATTGTCAGCTTATTTCTCAACAGAAACTATGCATGCCAGATGGGAGTGGCAAGAAGTATTCAAAGTGATGAATAACAAGAACCTACAACCAAAAATACTCTATCTAGCAAAGCTATCATTCAGAATTGAAGGGCAGATAAAGAGCTTCACAGATAAGAAAAAGCTAAAGGAGTTCATCAACTCCAAACCAGTATTATATGAAATGCTGAAAGGTACTCTTTAAGAAAAGGAAGAAGAAGGAAAAGGTAAAAATAAAAATTATGAACAACAAATACATATCTATCAACAAGTGAATCTAAAAATCAAGTGAATTGAAAATCTGATGAACAGTATAAACTGGTGACTATTATAGAACCAGGGGCATAGAAAGGGAGTGTACTGACAATTCTTGAGGGAAAGGGGTATGAGGGGTGCGATAGGGATGGGACAAAAATCTTACACCTATGGATGAAGACAGTGGCTGGTGTAAAGGCATGGAAGGGGGTGGGGAATCAGGTGGAGGGGAGTTATGGGGGAAAAAAAGAGGAACATATGTAATAATCTGAACAATAAAGATTTATTTTTAAAAATATTTAAAAATGATTTTTAGAGAGAAGAGAAAGGAACATCAATGTGAGAGTGAAACATCTATCAGCTGCCTCCTGCACACCCCCTCAAGCCCACAACCTGGGCATGTGCCCTAACTGGGAATTGAACCAACAACTTCCTGGTAGATGGGACAATGCCCAACCAATAGAGCCACACGAGCCAGGGCAAAATTTTTAAATATTTTTTTTAAATGCACACGTAATCAACTTAATCCGTAGGTGTTTGATTGGCTATTTTGTTTTATTTTTTAAGTAAAGATTTTGTTTTAGATTTACAGAAAAGATTAGAGTTGCTATACACTGAGTGGCCAGATTATTATGATCTCTGAATGCATAATAATCTGGCCATTCGGTGTATATCCTATATAAGGCTAATATGCAAATTGTTTCCTCAACCAGGAGTTCATCCAGCAGGCAGGCAGACCGGCTAACCACCCATGCACGAGTTCATGCACCAGGCCTCTAATACCCACACACACACACTGAGTGGCCAGATTATTATGCATTCAGAGATCATAATCTGGCCACTGAGTGTATACCCTGTACACTCAATTTCCCCTTATGGTTACTTTATTTTTTCAATCACAACCTCTACTCTGTTATTTGGAACTCAATGAAATATGTTTCAGAGAACACTCGAGTCCAGTGCTGGGCCATATTGTGTAAGCAGTTACAATGCTCCCTCCAGAATAAAGGGCTCCAGATAAGACTCAGGGAGTTCCTGAGTCTCTGAAGCATTTTATTTATTTATTTATTTATTTTCAATTTTATGTAGTTTATTGATTTTTTACAGAGAGGGAGAGGGATAGAGAGTTAGAAACATCGATAAGAGAGAAACATCGATCAGCTGCCTTCTGCACACCTTCTACTGGGGATGTACACGCAACCAAGGTACATGCCCTTGACAAGAAATCAAACATGGCACCTTTCAGTCCACAGGCTGACGCTCTATCCACTGAGCCAAACCAGCCAGGCTGATTTTAGGTTGGATGTCTTTGCAGTCCAAACCCAATGTTTTTAGCTCAAAAGGGTATGTCTTTTCAAATCCCACACCTCATAGGCCTAATTTGTTTCAGGATTCTCTCATTTGACATGTTACCTTTCCCATATCTTGGTATTTCTGGAAGCTTTTGAAAATACGCACAGAAAAGCAAACTTAAACAAAAACCAGCAGAAAAGTCTGAAGAAAGCAATGGGTGAACACTAGCAAACTGGAGGATCAAGGCCCAGAGACATAAGGTATTTCTTGTGGCAACACTTAAGATCAGCACACAGGCTGAGACCGGTTTGGCTCAGTGGATAGAGCGTCGGCCTGCGGACTGAAAGGTCCCAGGTTCGATTCCGGTCGGGAGCATGTACCTTGCTTGCGGGCACATCTCCAGTGTGGGGTGTGCAGGAGGCAGCAGATCGATGTCTCTCTCATCGATGTTTCTTTCTGTCCCTCTCCCTTCCTCTCTGTAAAAAATCAATAAAACATAGATCAGCACACAGGTCTGGTTTCCAGCTCAGAGCTCCACTGGAGTAAATGCTCTTGGGGATGCCTCCTCAGCCTGCATTGCTCTCTGGAGGCCACCCAGAGCAGTCATGATTATACAGGACCCTGTCCCCTCAGCCATTGCTGACTCTTGACTGGGCCATTCAGGCTCACCCTCGCATGATGCTGCTATTGGTATTCAGTTATTCTTACCCATTCCCAGGGGCCAGCTAACCTGAGACAGAGAGGAGGGCTGTGTTTGGCCTTGTAGTAAGAGGAGACAAATCAGGTCAGTCAAGAGGGACAAGAGTAAAGTGCACATGCAGAAAGAAGCTATAAAGTCCTAAAGGGGAGAGCAGCCTGCCTGGCTTCTCAATGGCTTCAAAACCCTAGTTTTGGCCTTTTGAAGACTGGCTGTCCTCTGCCCTGGGTTCCTCAAGACATCTATGAAAGCAATTGGCTGGCCAGCATGGCTCAGTATCAACCTATGAACCAGGAGGTCATGGTTTGATTACCAGTCAGGGTACATGCCTGGGTTGCAGGCTTGATCCACAGCGAGGGATGTTCAGCAGGCAGCCAATCAATGATTCACACATACAGTATGTGTGTGTGTGTGTGTATGTGTATAGAGCACACAACATATATGAATAGCTCTATTCTAACTTAATTTTCCTGTTCTTTAAAAACACAAGTTTTTCAGATTATAAATATACTCATTGTAGAAACTTTAGCTTTATTTTACTGCTAAATAAAATCATTTTTGTTATATACATCCTAAGAAATATAAAAATGAAACCTCAATCACCTGTAAGGAGATGCATACATGTTTGATAAAGGATATGTATGAAGATGTTCACAGCAACACTAGTGATAAAAGCCCCAAACTGATAACTATATAAATACCTATCAACAGGAAAATGTGAAAATAAATTGTGGTGTATGCACACACTGAACATTATCCAGCAATGAAACCGATGCAAACTACATGCAATAACTCAGGTCAATATGTGATTGTAGTGAGCAAAAGACAAAGGTGCAGTTTTTTATATAAAATGTAAAAACAGGCAAGAGTAATCTATGCTGTTAGATGTTAGGATAGTGGTAACACTTGGGGTGACAGTTGACTAGAAAGGGGTTCAAGAAGGGGCTTCTGAGATACTAATCATGGTCTGTCTCCTGATCTGGGTGGTAGCGATGCAATTGGATTCACCCTGAGAAAGTTTATTACACTATACACTTTTAAGTGTACTTTTTGTATGCATGTTGTAATTCAAGAACACTTTAAAAATAACTTATAATTCCAATATTGATAGCAGTGAGGTTTTTTCATTGAAGAGTGTTAACATGCCCTTTTTATTTGCCTGTAGAAAATGACTGGCCTGGCCTACGTTGCTGATATTTTCCTATCACTTCCTTCACTTTTTTAAATAATGGACATTTTTCCCCATTGCTTTTTAATTTAAAGTGATAGGAAAAACATCAATGTGAAGGGACACATTGGTTGCACCCTTCTAACTTGGGCTAGGGATTGAACCTGCAACCCACGTACACACCTCTGACCAGGAATTGAACCTGAGACCTTATGTGCAGGCCGGTGCTTAACTATAACTACACCAGCCAGGGCCCCTCATTGCTATTATATGCATCTGACTTTATGAAACATCTGAATTATCAACCCTTCTAGAATCAATTATTCAAATTGATCAAGAGAAGTTTCACTTAGGGTCAGGGTGAGAGCCACATCCTGTTCTGTTTGCTGCTCCTACCAGTCCCCATCAACAGCTTTGGACAAGCAGCCTGTCAGTGAGCACCATCTCCGCCTAACTTGTCCCATGACAAACTGCCCCTTCCCACTACCTTTGGTCCTTGTGTCTTACTTTTGCTTTATCCAGCACATAGCACGTCTCCAGGGAAGGGATCTACATCAATTTTCATCTTGCTCACTCCCCATTCCCTTCTTTCCCTAGCCAGACACTGAATCAAGTGTTTTAGTGCAGAGGTTGCCAACATTTCAGAGCTCACAGACCACTGGTTGACCAATGCATTAGTACATTATTACATTTCATTGTCATAGGCCTTTGGGGGAGGTCCCACTAGCCTTATGCTGCAGATGACACTGAGGCTTACAACTAGTGAAGATTTGAATCTGCCAACTCTTGACCACACTCTGCCGTGGCCTGCTTCTCAGTAAGTCATCAAGGGAGTCACTACAGGGGTGACTGCATTATCTTGCAAAAGCTGGTTATTGCACCTTTCATGGGCAAATTAAATCCACTTCTTCAGAAAGAACAGACCTAGTCATTTAGATGAGAAACTACTGGAAATTGTACAACCTAGTGAGGCCACTGGAACTAGAACCTGTGCCCAACTCCCAGGGTCAAAAGAAACCTCTTATACACAGCCAACCAACACTGGCACCCAAGTTCCATTTTCTTTCAAGTCTAATCTTACCTATTCAAAGTTTGTAGAGAATGCAGTGTTCTTGTTAGAGGGGTAGAGTGGAGATAGGGCTCCACCTGTGGCAGCTGAAGTCAGGAATATACCTGCTTTAGAGGTCCCCCTGAGGAGCAAGGAGTCCCCAGTCACACACCAGGAGCCCATCCCAAGGTTCCAGTGCTGGGACATCACTGTGAACATCAGCAGGGACTTTGGCTGAGTGAGACAAAACGCTGCTGAGTCATAGGCATTCCTCTTAAATAGCCCATACACACTGGCTTACTAGGGACTCACTTTCTCTGCGCTCCAGCAGAGGCCACTATTCCTTTGCTGGGCCCTTCCAACACAGAACCAACATGTTGGTGCCACATGAGTCTCCAACCTGGCTAACACTACCCAACTGATGGAAAACTTCCCAAACCTGGTGAAAGAAACAGACATACAAGTCCATGTAGAATCCCAAACAAAATGAATCCCAAGAGCCCTATACCAAGACATGTCATAATTTATAAAGATTAGACAGAAAATCTTAATTTCCCAGATAAGAAAAAGCTAGAGCTCATCACCACTAAGCCAGTTTTATAAGAAAAGTTGAAGTCCTGGCCAATGTGGCTTGGTTGATTGGGCGTGTTACCATTCACAAGGTTACAGATTCAATTTATGATAAGAGTCATGCCTGGGTTGCAGCTGATCCCTGGGTAGGGAGCATGCAGGGGACAGCCTACCTATGTCCCCACCCCTCTCTCCTCTAAAAACCAACTTAAAAATGTTAAAGGGTCTTCTTTAAGAAAATAAAGACCAAAAATACAAATCAAGGCCCTGACCAAGCAGCCCAATTGGTTAGAGCAGTGGTTCTCAACCTTTCTAATGCCATGACCCTTTAATACATTTCATGTTGTGGTGACCCCCACATTGTAATGTAAATGTTTTCCAACCCACAGGCTGAGAACCGCTAGCAGGGTCACCTAAGACCATCAGAAAACAGATGTTTAGATTACAATTCATAACAATAGCAAAATTACAGTTATGAACTAGCAATGAAAATAATTTTATGGTTGGGGGACACCACAACATGAGGAACTGTATTAAAGGGTCACAGCATTAGAAAGGTTGAGAACCACTGGGTTAGAGCATCATCCCAATAACAACAAGGTTGTGGGTTCAACACCTCCAATCAGGGCACATACAAGAATCTGTCCTTTCCTCTCTCAAAAAAGCGATTAAAAAAATAAAGCAAAAATACTCATCAGATCCAAAGACCATGAAAGTAGAGGAATGAAAAAAGATTATCTCATGAAAATGGAAAGAAAAAAAAAAAGAAAAAGCTGGGATAGCAATGCTTATACCAGACAAAATAGACTTTAAT
Organism: Lasiurus cinereus; assembly: GCA_011751065.1. Taxonomy (NCBI): domain Eukaryota; kingdom Metazoa; phylum Chordata; class Mammalia; order Chiroptera; family Vespertilionidae; genus Lasiurus; species Lasiurus cinereus. The sequence goes on along the minus strand of JAAGEH010000015.1, from coordinate 31,635,669 downwards.
GCACAAAGAAGGAACCAACATTCCACTTCTGGGTATTTACATGAAAAACCCAAAACAGTAATTTGAAAAGATTTGCCTTTATCATAGCCAAGACATGGAAGCAACCTAAGTGATCATCAATAGACAAATGGATAAAGTGGTACCTACATACAATGGAATATGACTCAGCCCTAAAAAAGAATGAAATCTTACCATGTACAACATGGATGGACCTAGAGTGTATTGTGGAGTGAGTGATGACAAATGGTATATGATTTCACTTAACTGTAGTATCTAAAAATCAAATAAAACATGAACTCACAAAACATTTTAATGGTTGCCAGATGGGATGGGGGTTTGGGTAAAAAAAAAGGGTGAAGAAATTAAGTGCAAATTGGTAGTTACAAAATAGTCATGGGGTAAGGGGGATTGGCGATGCGGGCAGACCCTAACCAGTTTGGCTCAGTGGAAAGAGCATCGGCCCTTGGATAGAGCATCGGGTCTCGGGCTCAATTCTGGTCAAGGGCATGTACCTTGGTTGCAGGATTGATCCCCAGTAAAGGGTGTGCAGGAGACAGTTGATAGATTCTCACTCGTTTCTCTCTATCCCTGTCAGTAAAATCAATAAAATGTTAAAAAACAAACAAAATAGTCATGGGGGGCCCTGAGCAGGTAAGTCAGTTTGGTTAGAGCCTTGTCCTAATTACATCAAGGTTGTGCGTTTGTTCCCTAGCCAGGGTACATACAAAAATCAACCAATGAATGCATAAATTAGAACAAAGCTGTTTCCCTAATAAACCTTTTAATATAGTATTGTATGTAAACTGGAACTGAAAAAAAATTAACTCTTTAATAGAATAAATTTGAGTAAAGAAGTGCTTCAAAATCTTGCCTACTAAAAAATATCACATTGAAAAAACCATTAGCTTTTAATATTAGTACTGTTTTACATTTTTGCAGATCTCTTTACTAACTGGCTTAACAGTAGACAACTAAATTCTCTTATTTAATCTTACAGTCTATGATGCCATGTAGCCTTAAAACTGCTGAGATGTATCATTATAATACTGTTTAAAAGTCTAATTCAAATTAAGAGAAACCACATGCCAGTAATTTAAACAAAGGAAACAAAAAGAACACTAAGGTGTGATGGGATAGTATCTGTTGAAATTAGCTGCTACCTCTGGACCTGAGGGAAATGTGACGAGTCCTTCTTCCAGCTGAGATTGACCGAAAGAACACCCCTCCATCACTGCAGTTCCACCCTAATTCCAAAGGTTATGAGGACACTTGTTTAATTCCCATCTTTTCCAGACATTCGACATGGCTTACATAATGGCCTATTAGCCATTTGCATACTAGACAAATCCAACTGATTAATTAATCATAAGTGCTTAGAATAGTGCCCAGCACATAAATATCCAGTAAATTTTAATTTCTTTAGTGTCAAAATATTTTTTCAACCATTTAAAATTGCAGAAATCTAGTTCATAGGCCTTACAAAATCAGGCAGTAGACCAGTTTGTCAATCTCTGGTTCAAATGATGCCTACTTGTATTGAGGAAGAGCATATAAAAATGCTATTCATTTTAAAAAGAATGTGCTACTCTCAGCTATGAGGATATAAAAAATATGAGGGCAGGACTGGGGGAATGAGGAGACAATGGGGGGATAAGAACACATTTGTAATACCTTAATCAGTAAAAAAAAAAAAAATACTCTCCCTATAACAAAGTATAAAAGCAACTAGGCATGAGGAGCTATTTAATTACAATTAAATAAAAATTTAGCTGTGTACAGGCTCTCGGTTGGAGTGTCGTCCCATGCACCAAAAGGTTGTGTGGGTTTAATTCCCCTCCAGGGCGTGTACAGGAAGCAACTGATTGATGTTTCTCCCTAAAATCAATAAAAAAATATTCCTGGGTGAGGATTAAAAAATAAAATAAAAATTAATTACTTACATTAGCCATACTGAAGTACTTAGTAGCCAGAGAACACTTGTATCATTCAGTACAAACCAGAACACAACAGCAGTTTAAAAGGTCTCACACATTTATTACTGAACCATCCTATTGCAGGGGGAAAAAAAAAATCAACAGAGCAAAATCACAAGTCCATTAATTCTCCAATTAAAATGCCCCAACTGTCCAGACATCTTTTCAATCATTTAAAGGTGTAGGCAATCTGGAAACAGTATAAATGTGAGCCATCTCTCATGTGTGATTTCTCATAGGCCCAGTTTGGTTCTTCTCCAATGTCTCCTCTTCGAGTTGTACCTACACAGAAGGAAATTCCAAGTTACAAAAGCAAATCTGACCTCAATTTAGCTGCTCATTCACCACAAACTTTGCCTTTTTATGTACAATATCCTTGGAAGACAAAGGGTCCAGGCTTTTCTTTCCGTTCACAGTTTGGAGCTCTTTTTGGAGAGTAAAAAATGATTTGCTAGATGTTTAAGAACTAGTCAAATCAAATTTTTACCTCTCAAAATGATTCCAGGGTAGGAAGACATTGGTTCTTATGTGGTACTGAAGCAGTGGGTAAGCTCTCCCCTCCCCAAGTGTACGCTTACCCAACTTTGATTCAACAGACCTGAGGTAGATAGACCTAGACAGAAACATGTATATTTTGAAATACATCAAAAACAGTCATTCCTACATAATGGGTCACACCCACAAAGTTCCTGCATAATTTTTACAATTTATCAACACTCTCTCACTTTAATAGCAAAAAAAGTGAATTACAGAGCTAAAGCCATCTCTGAACTGTTCATGTCAGCCTGTCATGATTTTAACCTCATAAAGGCAAAATCAAAATGACCAACACAAGATTTTCTTTCAGCAGGATAATGGCAGTACTTCCACAAAATGAAGCACTGTAATTGCAACCTGCTTTCAATACATTTTAAGTCTGAAGACAGCTGAGTCGATAGAAAAATAATTCTACTGTGCCAATTCTCTGGGACAAAAGTGTGTAATGCTAAATATAAAATACCTCCCCAGCTCTAGGAGTCCAGAGCAAGACACAAATATTGATAACTACAGGCACCCAAGCTTCTCATACATTCCTTTCAATCCTTACAATAACCCAAAAGCAGGTCCCACCACCACCAGAGAAACTGATGTTCATGTAGCAATGTTTAAAACAAAAAAAGGGGGGGGAGTCGGGGCGCTTTACTATGGATGCCTGATGTTCTCAACAGAAATCCATCAAACTTGTAGATGGGCTGAGCTGCCAAACAAACCACTTCACCAAGTGCCTCAATGCTCTTTTCTCAGTACTGTATGATGGCAATGCCATGTGCTTTAAATTCTAGTTGCACCTGTAACAATGAGATATCCCCCATACATATTAATATGCATAAATAATAAAGACTAGTGTTTAGTACCAAATATACCAAAAGCAGCAAAGTGGTGGCATGTAAGGCTACAGAGGGTGGCGATTTTCACATGGTGCTATCAAACACACCACACTGTCACTGGCTGTAAGCCTTTGGGCAAATCTCACTGATTTTTCACACTAATTTTTCTTCCCCTTCAAGACCTATCTCAAGGTACACGTTGTCTCCAAAAAGCAGTAGGGCTGAAAGGCATGCAGAAGTTTTTAAGGCCTAGCTTTGTGGGAATTGGCCTAGATGACCTGGGATTGGAAATACTTTACTTTGTAATAATTCTAATGTTTATTCTTCCAAAGCCATCAATTCAACTACTTCTGCAGTGGAGGGCAATAATACAATCTTTAAAAAGATAAACATTTCAAAGATGGATTAAGTGAGCATCATGGCCTTCCCTGCTGGGTTATGCCATGAGATAGCCTCCCATATTATGTTCTGGCCAGTATGAAGACAATTAGGAAATTAAAAAATATTGGAGGAGTGTCTAAGCCCAGCTGTGTAAACATAATTAAAAAATTTCAGAGTGGTGGCACAGGATAAATTGGATTGCATACAACTTTTATGACCCGAAAGCAATCTTAAATTAAAAAAAAAACACACAGGAGAGTAGTGTCCTTACCTGATTTTATTACCAGTTTTCATCCGAATCCATTGGGGAATGGGCCGATTCTGTTTTTGTTTTTTGGCCAGGAACCTCTTGATTCTGAAAGTCTTGTGGGAAGACTGGGAAGGATATGCAACCAATTTAGGAATATCAGAACTTGCTCAAAATATTCAAAGTCAAGAACTCCCTCAATCCAACAAACATCTAAATGCTTAATATATACCAAAAGCAACCTCCTAAACTCCAAAGCCATCATGCCCTTTGTTTGGTTTCTCGAAACTTCTCTGCAGGCAGGTACCATAATTTCCATAGTTAAAAAAAGTCAGGAGGTATGTAACCTGCCCCCCAAAGGAAGCATATTAATGTGCAGAGACGGGATTCAAACCCTGATCCATTCTGTTGAGTCTAGGGCACCCTCAAGTCTTCTGGAGGAGGTACCACATCAGGGATGGTGAGAGCTGGGAACTAGATTTTCAGAAAGAACACAGCTTTTAGTAAACTAAATAATGTATAACTTGCAAGTCTGTAAGTCTCAGTATCCTTCTTTGTAAAACAGGAGTATCCCCTCTTTTGAGGCTCATTATAAAAGTAATGAGGATTTACATAACGTTCTCCACATTCACTAGATCTATTCTAACTCACTGGCCATTTTGATATTAACTCTACTTAAAAATGAAACTTTTTCAAGAATGACTATTCCCACTTCCCTTTGCATCTTTTGGCTTTCATGAAGAACTCGGGTCAACCTAACCCCAATCGACGTCCCGGACCCGCCCCGTTTGCAGAACAATCTGGAGGAATAGCATGAATGCTCCTCTAAAGTACAGGGGCCATTTTAAAGAAGGCAAAGATTACACCCATCTCCCAGTTCTCAGTAGTTGTAAATTCAAGTTTCTGTCAACTATTAAAACTATAAAACACCAAATACTGATCCTCTCCATATCCAGAAGCCTATTCACAATTTAAACTTCTCAGGGAACCGTCACTGGAAAAACCCACAACAGTGACTGTCCGCTGTTGGCATCTTATGAGAATGGCAAAGAGGTTCTTATTACAGTGCTCCTTGCTCCAGAGGCTTACATGGGTAAAGCTCAAGTCTCTGGAAGGACTAAAAAAAAAACTCCTGAAAGCTCAAAACGTGGTAGGCTCCTGGCCGCCAACTTAAAAAAAAAAAACTTTACGAAAACCAGCAACCCCATTCTATTCTCCATGCCTACATGTCGTAGGCAGCCAGCAGTTGGGCCACGACTGGGGGGACCCCCCCACCCCTTCTCTCTCTGCCCCAGAATCAGTTCGCTCAGGCGACAGGAAGAGGAACCCTTGCGCTCTAAGCGGCAGCCTGGAGCACAGCGCTCCGCAGTCAGACCTCCCAGCGCCAGCGCAGCCTGCCCCTCCCCAAGGGCTAGATTGCTCACTAGTTTCCCGCCAGGCCCGCCGACTGGAGCAGGGACCAAACTCAGCCTTCCCTGCAAAAAGCCTGGAAAAGGACCCCGCATCTCGGCGCAGCCTGCGGCACAGGCCAACTCGCGGGACCTGAGAACTCGGGAAGCCTCCCCCACGCGGATGGTAAAGGATATACTTACCATAGTGTAGGAGAAGCGAACGCACGCACCTCGATGGCGGAGAAAGAGAGAGAAGGAAGCGGAAGGACGTATTTAGTGGCACTGCCGGGGTGGGGCTATGGATACTGAGGCGGTGCATTCACCACCCCCTCCGGGTGGGGGGAGAGGGCGGGCTCTCCCCTCGCGCGCTCCCAGGGAGCTGTGGGAACACGGGCTTGGCCCTGGGAAATGCAATTCGCTTTGCGTATCTTCTGTAGGTGGGTTCCTTGGAGACTTTCAGTGTGCCGGGGCACCTGTTTCGTGAGTGAGGATGGCAGCGATCGTAAACACCTAAGCAGAAGCGCTGGGAGGCCAAGGGAGCGGGGTGGGCGGGCCTAACTCCAAGGGGAGGAGGAGGGACGACACGTCTGAGTGCCAAGGGTTTGCGCCTGCGCTTGGGCTAGGAACGCCTTTTCTGAATTGTTTGAAGTACAGTAGACCCATGGGACTATGATTTTAAACTGTGTGCGTTCTTCGACCCTCTGGATCCCGGGTTTCACATCCGCAAACTCAACCAAAATAGTATTTTCCACCCGCGGTTTGGAATCCTATGATGCGGATATGGAGGGCCAACTTTATGCATTGGTCTAGGTTAGGACTGTATGCATTGTTCTACGCCATTTTATATAAGGGACTTACATCTGTGGATTTTGATATGAGGGCAGGGGTCCTGGGACCAATCCCCTGGTGGATACCAAAAGGGAACTGCCTTTTGTTTTTTGTTTTTTAAGGAAACAAGTTTTTATATCTTTTTAAAAAATTTTTATTAATGTATTACATGTATATATATCTTGCCATTTACCCGCCCCCCTCCCAGGCATACCCTAACCCCCCAGAGTCTTGTGTCCATTGGTTATGCTGATATGCATGCATACGAGTCCTTTGGTTGATCTCTTATCTACCCCACCTATCCCTAACCTTCCTGCTGTAATTTGACAGTCTGTTTGATGCTTTAATTGCTTCTGTATCTAACAAAAACTACGAAGCCAGTCTGGGCTTCCTAACAGATAAGAAAATGGTTCTGTCCGGTTTGGCTCAGTGGATAGAGTGTTGGCCTGCTGACTGAAAGGTCCTGGGTTCGATTCCGGTCGGGGGCATGTACCTTGCTTGCGGGCACATATCCACTGTGGGGCGTGCAGGAGGCGGCTGATTGATGTCTCTCTCTCTTCGATGTTTTTAACTTTCTATCTCTCTCCCTTCCTCTCTGTAAAAAATCAATAAAATATATTTTAAAAATTTGATGTTTCTCTTTCTCTAAAATATATATAAATTAAACTAATTTTTTTTCTTAACTTATAATGCTATAGTGAGGATTCAGAGTCACTGGTAGGGTATCTTAAGCACATGGTAAGCCATGAGTCATATATAACCTACATTTACACCAACAAGCTCAGTAAACATCAGCCATGATTTCTTTCCTTCTTTGATTGTAACAGGACAAATAGTACTAAGATATATATACTAAAGGCCTGGTGCACGAAGTTCGAGTCATGTACTCAGGGGGTTCCCTCAGCCTGGCCTGCACCCTCTGGCAGTCCGGGACCACTGAGGGAATGTCCAACGGGAGCAGGCCTAAGCAGGCCTAAGTGGGCCAAGCTGGCCATTGGACATTCTTAGTGCTGCTGCAGAGGTGGGAGATGCTCCTGCCACTGCTGCTGTGCTCACCAGCTGTGAGCCTGGCTCAGGGCTTCTGGTGGAATTTCGCTCCCCCTGTGGGAGCACACTGACCACCAGGGGACAGCTCCTGCATTGAGCATCTGCCCCCTGGTGGTCAGTGCGCATCATAGCAAACGGTAGTTCCACTGTTCAGTTGGTTTGCATATTAGCCTTTTATTAGATAGGATATATCCTATCTAATAAAAGGCTAATATGCAAATTGACCATCACTCTAAACACACAACATGGCCAGCAGGGGAAGGCAGTTAGGGGTGACCAGGCTGGCAAGGGAGGGCTGTTAGGGATTATCAAGCTGGCAGGGAGGGCACTCAGGGGCAATTGGGCTAGCAGAGGAGCAGTTAGGCATTGGTCAGGCTGGCAGGGGAGTGGTTAGGGCTTTATCAGGCTATCAGATAGAAGCAGTTAGGGGTAATCAGGTAGGTAGGTAGGCAGGCAGGCAAGCGGTTGGGACCCAGCAGTCCTGGATTGTGAGAGGGATGTCCCAGATTGGAGATGGTGCAGGCTGGACTGAGGGACTCATACTGCCCCCCCATGCACGAATTATGTGCACTGAGCCTCTAGTATATACACATAAAAGCCAAAGTGACCAAATGACCAGTCAAATGGTCACTATGACAGAGCTGCTCCCTGGTGGTCAGTGTGCTCCCATAGCCAACCTCCTGTGGTCCTTTCCCCTGGCTGGCCAGCTCCGATCAGCCCCAAATCGATCACGGGCCAGGCCGTGAAATCCCACCCATGCACAAATTTGTGCACTGGGCCTCTAGTGTGTGTGTGTGTGTGTGTGTGTGTGTGTGTGTGTGTATTTTTAGAGAGGAAGGGAGAGGAAGACAGAGATAGAATATCAATGATGAGAGAGAATCATTGTTTGGCTGCCTCCTGCAAGTCCCACACTGGGGATCAAGCCTGCAACTTGGACATGTGACCTGATGGGGAATTGAACCATGATCTGATTCATAGGTTGATGACACTCAACAGCTGAGCCACATTGGCTGGGCAGCAGGCTTGGAGTCACACGGAGCCCTGCATGGTGCCTGAGACAGCTCTTTCAAGTCTCCAGCCTGCAGCTCCTGCCTGGACTGTTCTCTGCAAACAGCACCCAAATTCTTATCTGAGAGCTTTCCCTCATCTTCTTCCAGGCATCACCTGCACCCTGCATCCCACTTACCCCTCTTACTTGGCTTCTCTTCTGGGGGGGAATAATTTCCTGAGAAAAGATGCATGGTAAAGAAGAAGGAAGAGGGAGAAATAGAAACATTAATGATGAGAATCATTGATCAGCTGCCTCATGCACACCCTTACTAGGGATCGAGCCCATAACCCTCTCATGTGCCTTGGCTTGAAATCAAACCACAACTTCCTGGTTCCTAGGTTGATTCTCAACCACTGAGCCATGCTGGCTGGGCATCCTGTATTTTTTTATGATGGAAGCATGAGAAGAGGCTTATGCTTATGTGTCCTTACAAGGATGGCCTTTATCAGGGCCCTGTGACCTTTCTGGTATGCTATTGTATGTAACAGAAAACCCAGCCCAGATGGCTTAAATAGTTAAGAAGTCTATCTCATCTAACAAGAAGTTCTTAGGGAAGCTCCCGGTTTGGTTAATTCAACAGCTGAACGATGTGGTTGGGGGCCCAAGTATTTTTCATTTCCCACTCCACCTTAGTGTCCTTCATGGTCACAAAGTGGTTGCTATGGCTCCATCCAACCTTCATGTCCCTATATATAAATATCCACAAGCAGAAAACACCCCTCGTTTCACTCTCTCACATGGATAATTGTCTCAGTCTACTTGGGCTTCTGTAACAAAATATCACAGACTGGGTGGCTTATAAACATTCATTTCTCACAGTTCTGAAGGCTGGAAAGTAAGTCCAGAATCATGCTGCCAGCAAACTCTGTTTGGTGTGGGCTTTCTTCTGTCTTTTAGATGATTCCTCACATGCCTGAGGGGGTGAGGGATCTCTTGGGGGCCTCTTTTATAAAGTCACCAATCCTGTTCATGAGGGCTTTGTCTTATATCCTAATCACCACGCCACCCCATCCCGTAAAGTTGCACTTCCTAACACCATCACCTTAGGGGTTAGAATTTCTTTTTCTTTTCTCATTAAACTTTGTTATTTTAATGGGTCTCAAAATCCTGTAACAGATTTTTGGTCATGCTGTTTACATTTTAAAAAGTATTAATTTTAAAAACTAATAACTTAAAAACTGCCACACACACAAAAGAACCAAATGGTCCACAAAACATTCTCCTTTCCTTCTGAAGGTTTTATGATGCATTGTAATCATTAACCAGTCCTTTACTATTAAACTTAAGTGGCCAATTGAGACACACAGTTCTGAGACCGTTCTTCCACCACTGATTAAGACTGGGGTGGCAGGTGTTGGGAATAATATTCATTTAACCTTCTGAGCTTTCTGGGCAGACTTGGTGACTTTGCCAGCTCCAGCCTTCCTTCTTGTCCACTGCTTTGATGACACCCACAACCGTCTGTCTCATGTCACAAACAGCGAAACAGCCCAGAGGAGGGTAGTCAGAGAAGCTCTCAACACACATGGGCTTCCCAGGAATCATATCAACGATGGCGGAATCACCAGATTTCAAAAACGTGGGGCCATCTTCCAGCTTTTTCCCAGAACGAAGATCAATCTTCTTCAGCTCAGCAAATTTGCAAGCAATGTGAGCTGTGTGACCATCCAGCAAAGGTGCAGAGCCAGCACTGATCTGGCCTGAGTGGTTCAGGATAATCACCTGAGCTGTGAAGCCAGCTGCTTCCATTGGTGGATCATTTTTGCTGTCACCAGCCACATTGCCACGGCGAACATCTTTGGCAGACACGTTCTTGGCGTTGAAGCCCACATTGTCCCCAGGAAGAGCTTCACTCAAAGCTACATGGTGCATTTCAACAGACTTTACTTCAGTTGTAATGTTGACTCGAGCAAAGATGACCATCATGCCAGGCTTCAGAACACCAGTCTCCACTCTGCCCACAGGGACAATACCAACACCACCAATTTTGTAGACATCCTGCAGGGGCAGACCCAGGGGCTTGTCAGCTGGACGAGTTGGTGGCAGGATGCAATCCAGAGCTTCAAGCAGTGTGGTTCCACTGGCATTGCCATCTTTACGGGTGACCTTACATCCCTTGGACCAAGGCATATTAGCACTTGGCTCCAGCATGTTGTCACCATTCCAACCAGAAATTGGCACAAATGCTACTGTGTCGGGGTTGTAGCCAATTTCTTAATGTAGGTGCTCACTTCTTTAACAATGTCCTAGTATCTTTTCTGGCTGTAGGGTGGCTCAGTGGAATCCATTTTGTTAATACCAACAATCAGCTGTTTCACACCCAGTGTGTAGGCCAGAAGGGCATGCTCATGGGTCTGTCTGTTGTTGGAGATGCCTGCTTCAAATTCACCAACACCAGCAGCAACAATCAGGACAGCACAGTCAGCCTGAGATGTGCCTGTAATCATGTTTTTGATGAAGTGTCTGTGCCCTGGGGCATCAATGACGGTCACAGAATACTTGCTGGTCTTGAATTTCCACAGGGAGATATCAATGGTGATACCTCCCTCCCGTTCGGCTTTCAGTTTATCCAAGACCCAGGCATATTTAAAGGAGCCCTTCCCCATCTCAGCAGCCTCCTTCTCAAATTTTTTGATGGTTCTTTTGTTGGTCCCACCACATTTGTAGATCAGATGGCCAGTAGTAGTAGACTTGCCGGAATCTACGTGTCCAATGACAACAATGTTGATGTGTCTTTTCCTTTCCCATCTTGGGTTTGAGTTAATGGGGGTTTTCACGACACCTGTGTTCTGGCGGCAAACCTGTTGCAAAAAAGCTAGAATTTCAACTTAAGAATTTTTTTAAGGGGACACAAACATTCAGACCATATCAACTTGTTTGAATATGTGTTACATCCACAAGTTTGTTCATTTAAAACACTTAAATGATATACAATAAAAAGTATTTTTAAAAAGTACAAAATAAATTATTACAAGAATATTGAAAGGGTGATGATTGACAGTTAAGAGGAAGAGGTAGCACTTGAATCCAGTCTTTACAAAGTGAATGGTAATGTTATGGGCTGAATTGTGTTTCACTAAAATTCATGTTAAAGCCTCAATCCACAATGCCTCAGAATGTGCCCTTACTTGGAAGTGGAACCTTTACTGAGGTAATAAAGTTAATGTGAGGTTCGTTAGTGTGGGCCCTAGTCCAGTGGTCAGCAAACTGTGGCTTGCGAGCCACATGCCACTCTTTGGCCCCTTGAGTGTGGCTTTTCCACAAAATACCATGGCCTGGGCGAGTCTATTTTGAAGAAGTGGTGTTAGAAGAAATTTAAGTTTAAAAAAAGTGGCCCTCAAAAGAAATTTTAATTATTGTACTGTTGATATTTGGCTCTGTTGACTACTAAGTTTGCCGACCACTGCCCTAGTCCAATTTGATTGGGGTTTCATATCAGAAGAGAGCGGGACACACAAGGAGATACCAAGGATGCATGAAAATGTGGAAAGACCATGTGAGGACACAATGAGATGGTGGTCAGCTATCTGCTGGTGAAGGAGAGAGGCCTCAGGAGAAACCAAACCTGCCAATCCTTTGATCTTAGCCTTCCAGCTTCCAGAACTGTGAGAAATTTCTGTGTAAACCCCTAGTCTGTGGTATTTTGTTATAGCAGCCCTAGCCAACTAATACAGGTGCAAATAACACATGTAAAGATAAAGGGAAAGATATTCCAGCTAAAAATAACAGCATACTACCAATTCAACAGAGCTGGGCTTATGGGGAGGGATGGCGGTGGGGATCAGAGGGGACAAGGGCTGTGAAGAAGGTCTAGGATTTGACATAAGGTGCTTCTTGGTGCCCAGGAAAGTTAGGCAGTATAAATGGGAGGTGGTGAACGTGGCAAAAAGGAGAAATAGGGGTTGGTGACATGGCGCAGGACTCGAAGAAGGATGTTTTTAGGACCTTTGCGTGTGAAGGGAAGGGGACAAAAGGAGGGCAATGTCTTCCCCTAAGCCTGGAGAATAATAACAGATTTTCATATTAACCCCATGCCAAGGCAACAGTATTATGTGTGTGTTATTAAAATCCTTACTATCAAGCCCAGCCATCATGACTCAGTGGTTGAGCATCAACCTATGAACCAGGAGGTCATGGTTCAATTATTCACAGTCAGGACACATCCCCAGGTTGCAGGCTTGGTACCAGTGTGGGGCATGCAGGAGGCAGCCAATCAATGATTCTCTCTCATCATTGATGTTTCTCTCTCTCTCTCTCTCTCTCTCTCTCTCTCTCTCTCTCTCTCTCTCCCTTCCTCTCTGAAATCAATAAAAAAATATATTTTTTTAAAAAAAGTCTGGATAGTGGTTATTCTTGGGAGTGGTGGCTGGTTATGGTTATATTCTGTTTCTTGATCTAGGTGCTGGGTCTATGAGTGACTCCCTTTGTGAATATTAATCTAATTGTACACTTCATGTTTGTACACTTCTCCGTATATGTGTGTGTGTGTGTGTATGTGTATATATATGGCTAATATGCAGTGTCCCCTTGGAAGTTCGACCAGGAGAACAGGAATTCAATTGCTCACTATGATGTGCGCTGACCACCAGGGGGTGGCATGGAATAAAGGAAGGCCCTGGTAGGCAGGTGGAAGCCCCCAATTAGCCCTGATTGCCAGCCAGGCCTAGGGACCCTATCCACATACAAGTTTTGTGCACCAGACCTATAGTTTTAGTATAAAGTTAAAAACACATTTATATGGGTCTACAGACAACACCAAGATGAAACATTTACAGAGGTCCAGCTGCTACCCCAGTCTCTCCCCCTTTGTTCCATCCCCATAGGCTAGTTTTCCCTATAGGTAATTTTTATTAGTCGCTGACTTCTATTGTTTCTTTTTGGAAAATATCTGAATATTTTCTTTTTATGTAATTTCAAATATTAATATCTATTTTAGAATACCCTCCCTTCCTAAGCAAAAGTAGTATGATAGAACTTGTGAGGTGGAGAGAAGGAAAACCAACTGGCACACAGTAGTTGGCTTAGAGCACAGGAAATGAGGAGGTTGAGCAAGCAGCCATCTATGGAGAATAAAGGCTTTTGGATAAAGAGGAAAAGATTTGGAAGATATATGTATTCACTTGAGAAAGTAAGCATCCTTACTATGTGTAATATTGGGATAGATTGGGCAGTAGAGGATTGAGGAAAAAGGTCTTCAGAGAAGGGGCTGCTTGAGGGAAACCCTAGCAGAAAATTGGAAAAAGCAGAGAAAGGGAGTGAGGGAAGGCTTTCCAGGAGAGAAAATTATAGTAAAGATTGGGATTTATGGATGCTTTCCCAGGATATATAATGGCACAAGATAGTGTTACATTGGTAGGACTGGGATTGGGGCTGGTCATTGTTTCTTTATGTTTTTACTAGAGGCCTGATGCACGAAATTCAAGCAAGGGGCTCAGTCCTCACAGCTGCAGTGGCTTGCCTCAGCCCTCCCATCCCTGACTTAGTCCATAAGGTCATCTGGAAGGATGTCTGGAAGGTGGTTTGGCTGGCTAGTCTAATTAGCATATTATGCTTTTATTATTATAGATCGATTTTTAGAGAGAAAGGGAAAGAGAGATAGAAACATAGATGAGAGAAACATTGACAAGCTGCCTCTTGTACACCCCCTGCTGGGGATTGAGCCTGCAACCTGGGCATATGCCCTGACTAAAATTGAACCAACCACCTCTTAGTGCATGGGTTGAAGCTCAACCACTGAGCCATACTGGCCAGGCTGGTCATTGCTTCTTAAAGCCTCAGTACCACCACCAGTTTCTGCATTATTCATGGGCTTATCATAGAGCATGCACACCTATATATGATGGTGTCTCCATTTTTTCCTTGATAATAATTTACTTACGATATTTCTTTAAAATCAGATGGCACTTCATTGGTGCCTCATTAAAAGTTATACCAATCTGGAGAAACAAAGATGGCAGCATAGGTGAACACCTAAACTGCTACCTCACACAACAATTTCAAAACTACAGCTAAAAGACAGAATGGACATCATCCAGAACCACAGGAAAACTGGGTAAGTGGAAAATCTACAACTAGAAGAAAAGAGAGGGGCTCACGGAGACTCAGAGGAGCTGCAAAAAGCTGAGGTACAGAGACATGCATGGAGAGGACGGGTGGTGGAGGACCTGGCTGGCTTCCTCTAGCAGGAGGGAGACAGAAACCCCAATTCTGACTGCACTGAGTCCCAGTTTCGGGCAAGACTCATACGGGGGGAGTCTGGACTGTCAGGAAAAGGGAGGAGTGCACAGAAACTCAGGGGAGGCATGAAAAGGTAGAGGCCTGGAGGTGCACACAAGAGTGCGCAGAGAGGGCTACATTGATTACCAAGTGACATTGAGACCCAGGAGACTCATAGGGCAGGGCTGACAGGAAGCCAAGGCTGTCTGCTCAGACCTGAGACTCCACCACATCTAAACTGAGTACAGAGGCTTTTGCAATTTTGCAAGTCTTGTATCATAAGGCTGACTTCAGCACAGAAGTTCTCCTGGTGTAGACACAGCTGATCCTCACAGCTAGTTGGTCTGGACGTCAATTACCCACAGTGATACCAAGAATTAACTACAACAAGATTGTACACACAGTCCACAAAGGGGTGCATCAAGAGTATCCACCTCAGGTAACTGGGGAGGCAGAGCTAATGGGCCATATAGGACAACTAGCACACAAAGCTGCTCTGCCAATTCAGGGAAGCAGTGGAAATGTGGAGACAAAGGAGGAGATCACAAACAAAAGAAAGGAAAACAAACGACTAGATATAGAGTTCAAAACCACGGTTATAAGGTTTTTCAAGAATTTCCTAGAAAAGGTTGATAAATTTAGCGAGACCCTCGAGGATACGAAAAAGGACCAACTAGAAATTAAACATACACTAAATGAAATAAAAAATATTACACAGAGACCTAACAACAGACTAGAGGAATGCAAGAATCAAGTCAAAGATTTGAAATACAAAGAAGCAGAAAACACTCAACTGGAAAAGAAAAAAGATTCCAAAAATGTGAAGATAGTGTAAGGAGCCTCTGGGCCAACTTCAAGCGTACCAACATCATAATTATGGGGGTGCTAGAAGAAGAGAGAGAGCAAGACACAGAAAACCTATTTGAAGAAATAATGACTGAAAACTTCCCCCTTCTGGTGAAAGAAATAGACTTACAGGAGAAAACAAGATGGTGGCATAGGTAAATACCTACACTACTGCCTCGCACAAAAATTTCAAAACTACAACTAAAAGAACAGAAATCATCCAGAACCACAGGAAAGCTGGCTGAGTGGAAATTCTACAACTAGAGGGAAAGAGAGGGGCTCACGGAGAACCAGAGGAGATGCAAAAAGCTGAGGTACGGAGACACACGCGTGGAGAGAGCGGGTGCCGGAGTACCTGGCTGGTTTTCTCTGGCAGGAGGGAAACGGAGACTCTCAAAGGCATTGAACCCCTTATCTTCCAACACTAAACCCCAGATCCAGCCGAAAGTAATACGGGGGGAGTTTGGACTGTGAAAAGGGAGAGGTGCACGGAAATTTAGGGGAGTCAGAAAAGATCAGAGGTCTGATGGCGCTCACAGCACTACATGCAGAGGACAGATTGCTGATTGTGCAGCTGGCTTTCGCGAGTGGCCGGGAGACAGACCCTCCCAACCGTGCCACTTCTGACTCCACTAAGCCACAGTTTCGGGTGAAACCCTGAGGACCTAAACTCGTGTGGTCCTGGGGCACAGGGGAGCCAGAAAGGCAGCTGTCTGGAGGCACTGTGGGGGCACGCACACAAGGACCGCTCCAGCGATTACCCAGTCACGTGAGACTCAGGGGCCGTGGAGGGCGGGGCGGACTGAAAGGCAAGGCGGTCCCTTAAGCTCTGAGACTCCACCCCTCCC
Organism: Lasiurus cinereus; assembly: GCA_011751065.1. Taxonomy (NCBI): domain Eukaryota; kingdom Metazoa; phylum Chordata; class Mammalia; order Chiroptera; family Vespertilionidae; genus Lasiurus; species Lasiurus cinereus. The sequence continues at coordinate 31,619,474 of JAAGEH010000015.1, read as the reverse complement.
AAGCTCAAAAGAGAGGCTTCTGCGGTTTTGAAAGTCTGGTATCATAAGGCTGAATCCAACAGAATTTCTCCTGGCATAGTGAAAATGCCAAGACAAGGGAAAGGATCACAAACACAAGAAATGGATGAAAAGAAATGACTGGATATAGAGTTCAAAACACGCTTATAAGGTTTTTCAAGAATATGCTAGAAAAGTTGGATAAAGTTAGCGAGAGCCAAGAGGAGATGAAAAAGGACCAACTAGAGATGCAAAAGATTCAAAAATGGAAAAGGTCCAACTAGAGATGAAAAAGGACAAACTAGAAATTAAACATACACTGACTGAAATAAAAACTATTATACAGAGTCCTAACAGCAGACTAGAGAAAGGCAAGAATCAAGTCAAAAATTTGAAATATAAAGAAGCAGGAAACATTCAACTGGAAAAGCAAGAAGAGAAAAGAATCCAAAAATGTGAAGATAATGTAAGGAGCCTCTGGGACAACTTCAAGCATACCAACATCAGAATTGAGGGGATACCAGAAGAAGAGAGAGCAAGATACTGAAAACCTATTTAAAGAAATAATGACTGAAAACTTCCCACATCTGGTAAAAGAAATAGACTTACAAGTCGAGGAAGCACACAGAACCCCATATAAAAGGAATCCAAAGAGGACCACACCAAGACACATCATAATTAAAATACCAAGAGCAAAAGACAAAGAGAGAATATTAAAAGCAGCAAGAGAGAAACAGTTCATTATCTACAAGGGAGCACCCATACGACTGTCAGCTGATTTCTCAACAGAAACGATGCAGGCCAGGCGGGAGTGGCAAGAAATATTCAACGTGATGAATAGCAAGAACCTACAACCAAGAATAATCTATGCAGCAAAGCTATCATTCAGAATTGAAGGGCAGATAAAGAGCTTCACAGAGAAGAAAAAACTGAAGGAGTTCATAAACTCCAAACCAGTATTATATGAAATGCTGAAAGGTACTCTTTTAGAAGAGGAAGAAGAAAAAGCTAAAAGTCAAAAAAATATGAACAACAAATACATATCTATCAACAAGGGAATCTAAAAATTCAGTGAATTAAAAATTTGATCAACAGAATAAACTGGTGAATATAATAGAATCAGGAGCACAGAAAGGGAGTGGACTGATAATTCTCAGGGGGAAAGGGATGAGGGGTGTACAGGGAGAGGCTGGACAAAAATCATACACCTATGGATGAGGTCAATGGGAGGGAGGTAAGGGCAGAGGGAAGAGTGAGAGCTGGGTGGAGGGGTGCTATGGAGGGGAAAAAAGAAACAAATGTAATAATCTGAATAATAAAAATTTAATTAAAAAATAATAATAATAAAAGAAAGAAATGTGGGAGGACTTTCCCATTTGGGAAAAAAAAAAAGAAATAGACTTACAAGTCCAGGAAGCGCTCAGAACCCCAAACAAAAGGATTCCAAAGAGGACCACACCAAGACATATCATAATTTAAATACCAAGAGCAAAAGACAAAGAGAGAATATTAAAAGCAGCAAGAGAAAATAGTTAATTACCTACAAGGGAGCACCCATACAATTGTCAGCTGATTTCTCAACAGAAATGATGCAGGCCAGATGGGAGTGGCAAGAAATATTCAAAGTGATGAATAGCAAGAACCTACAACCAAGAATACTCTACCCAGCAAAGCTATCATTCAGAATTGAAGGGCAGAGAAAGAACTTCACAGATAAGAAAAAACTAAAGGAGTTCATCGGCACCAAACCAGTATTATATGAGAGGCTGAAAGGTACTCTTTAAGAAGAGGAAGAAGAAGAAAAAGGTAAAGATAAAAATTATGAACAAACACATATCAACAAGTGAATCTAAAAATTAAGTGAATTGAAAATCTGATGAACAGAATAAACTGGTGAATACAACTGAATTCTGGTGTAGACACAGCTGATCCTCACAGCCAGTTGGCCTGGACGTCAATTACCCCCAGTGGTACCAGAGGCATAGAAAGGAAGTGGACTGACAACTCTCAGAGGGAAAGGAGGGAGGGGGGTGCGGGAAGAGACTGGACAAAAATCATACACCTATGGATGAGGACAATAGCAGTGAGGTAAGGGCAGAGGGTGGGATGGGAACCGGGTGGAGGGGAGCTATTAGGGGGAAAAAGAGGAACAATTGTAATAATCTGAACAATAAAGATTTATTAAATTTAAAAAAAATAAAAAATTTTTAAAAAGTTTGATATAGTCCCACCCACAAAAAAATAAAATAAAGTAAAAATTATACCAATCTATCCTAATGACTTGTAGAGGATTTTTTGGTGAAAGAGATGGGTAGGTCTTGGTAGCTGCTTTACCTTGCCATGGTGGTTTAAAGCAGTACTTAGCAAATTTTCCAAGGTGAAGGCCAGTGCTTTATCTTTTTTTAAATTTCCAATTTGCAAAAATAAATTTATAATTTATAAAATGCAATAAATTAAGTTTGCCTCAGTTCTCATTAAATTATTTCATCTTATTATTCTGTCAAATGGTGATAAAAGCTTCTAAATGGTTACTCTCAATTTTTGTACATATCTTGCAAAAGTGTAGAAGCTAAGAGCACATATCTAGAGCTTCCCAGGATAGACTCAGGAGTCTGAGCTTTATCCTAGAGGTGAACAACTGGTAATTTCTTTAGCAGAATAATTTTTTGCTTTAATGCCATTTAATATAGAAACCCACCTTTGATTCTTTCTTTTATATCCTTATTTCATTCTTATACCCCATAGCAACAATTTTCAACCTTTTTCACCTCAATAATTACTAAAATTCTGTGGCACACCGAAAAATGTATTTTGCAGATCTGACAAAAAAAAAATAGGTATAATTTTGTTTCATTCACACCGGATGGCTATTGTTGTATTGGTTGTTATTATTATTTTTTTTACAGGGTAGAGGGGGTTGTTATTTTTTTTTACTTGATAATCTAAAGGAAAAAGAGGCCAGTGCCCCCGGCTAATAGATGTTTTTTGTTTGTTTTAGTAAAGATCTTTTAATTATTTGATTTTCCCTTGAAATCAGTCAAATATTTTATTATTTTTTAAAATATATATATTTATTTATTTATTTACCTATTGCTCTCTCCACCTCCCAGTAATAGTTAGATGTTAGATGTTTGTTTTCTAATATATATTTTTACGGATTTCAGAGAGGAAGGGAGAGGGAGAGAGAGATAGAAACATGAAAGATGAGAGAATCATCCATCAGCTGCCTCCTGCACGCGCCCCACTGGGGATCGAGCCAGCAACCCGGGCATGTACCTTGACTAGAACGGTGACCTCCTAGTACATGGGTTGATGCTCAACCACTGAGCCACACCGACTGGGTGGGTGTTGCATGTTTTTAAAATTCTTGTTGCACACAAATGTGCTTCTTGCCACATCGTTTGAAAATCACTGTCCTATAGCAAATCCTGTTGCTCTCTCTTCAAAATATAACTAGAATCCAAATGGTCCTCATTGCCCCCACCCTGGCTCGGGACTCTATTATCTCTCCCTTGGATTATTACAAAGCCCGCTAACTCTTCTCCCTTCTTCTGACTGTCCCCACATAGTCTCTTCAAAACACAGCAGCCAGAATGATCCTGTTAAAACCAATTTAATTGCATCACTCACCCACTTGATCATGATCTCACTCCGGGTAAAAATCCAAGCCCCTATAATGGCCCACAAAGGGCAAATACCATCAGACCCTTCCATTCCCACCTCTCTGACCTCATCTCCAACTGCTTTCATCTTCAGCTCATCCTGCTTCGGTCACACTGGCCAGTTACTTTCCCATCTCAGAGCCTTTACATTTGTTGTTTCCTTTAGCTGGAAGCTTCTTCCATAAGTCTCTTTAGGTCTTTATTCACATGTCACCTTCTCAGTGAAGCTTTCTCTAGTCACCTTATTTATCTAAAATTGCAAACTCTGGCCCTGGCTGGTGTGGCTCAATTGATTAGGCATCAACCCATGCACTAAAAGGTTGCCACTTTGATTCCTGGTCAGGGCACATGCCCGAGTTGCTTGCAGGAGACAGCCAATCAGTGATTCTCATCATTAATGTTTCTATCTCTCCCTCTCTCTTTCTTTCTCTGAAATCAATTAAAAAAATTGCAAGCCCTAACCAGTTTGGCTCAGTGGATAGAGTGTTGGCCTGTGGACTGAAGGGTTCCAGGTTCAATTCCAGTCAAGGGCATGTACCTTGGTTGCAGGCACATCCCCAGTAGGGGGCGTGCAGGAGGCAGCTGATTGATGTTTCTCTCTCATCCATGTTTCTCCCTATTTCTCTCCCTCTCTGTAAAAAAAATCAATAAAATAAATATATTTAAAAAAATTGCAACTTCTGCTTTCCATTCAGCATTTCCTTACCACAATCGTGCTTTATTTTTCTCCATAGAACTTTCTGATATATATTTTTTCTTTTTTGTCTGATCCCATCCTTACAATGTAAACTCCATGGGGGCCTATATTGTGTGTTTTGTTCACTGCTGCATTCCTTAAGCCTGGAATAATGTCTCACAATAATAGGTGCTCAGTACATTTTTTAAGATTAATTTCTGCCTGGCCAGTGTGGCTTCATTGGTTGAGTGTAGACCCATGAACCAGGGGATCATGATTTGATTCCTAGTCAGGGCACATGCCCAGGTTGTGGGTCCGATCCCAAGTAGGGGGTACAGGAGGAAGCCGATCAATGATTCTCTCTCCCTCTCCCTTCCTCTCTTTGAAATCAGTAAAAATGTATTAAAAAAAAAATACAGATACCATCCTCAGGTTACTGGCTGGCTGTACACAAATAGGAAGTGGCTGGGTTTGCCCCGGTTTTCAAACCTCTCCTTTCTTGCAGTCTTTCCTCTTCCATTCTCACTCTCTGTTGATGGTCTTGTTTCCTAGTCACTGAGAAAATTTGAGCCATCACAGAATTTCCATAATTCACCTATCACATCCCAGCTAACCAGCAACTGGCATTCAAATCCTCTGCCTTCCTCCTGTTCCTACAGATGAAGTGTATGTGCCAAGGCCAGCCTTTTTGCTTGCGTGAGCCCTCGATCCTAACTTCTGTCACATATTCAGGAACTGTGTTCTGGCAAGCCTTTCTTTTCTGTCCTGCTTTTCACTGGATTGTTCCCATCAACAAATAAATAGTTGAGCCGTAGCCGTTTTGGCTCTGGATAGAGCAGCAGCCTTCGGACTGAAGGATCCTGGGTTTGATTCTGGTCAAGGGCACATGCCTGGGTTGCAGGCTCCATCCCCAGTGAGGGGCATGCAAGAGGCAGCTGATCAATGATTCTCTCTCATCATTGATGTTTCTATCCTTCTCTCTCTCTCCCTTCCTCTCTAAACCAATAAAAATATATTTCAAAAATAAATAGTTGATCATCTCTCCCATCTTAATAACTTGCTCTTGCTCTTTTACTTCAACTCCCTTTCCAACTACTGCTCCTTTCCCTCTTTCTCTTTACAACAAAATTCTGAAAATTCTGTTTATATTTACTGTTTCCAATTTCTCTCCCCCCATTATTTTTTGATATATAATACACATAACATAAAAGCCATCATTTAAAATTTTTTTATTAATGTATTGCCTGTATACATATCTTTCCATCGCCTCCCCACTCCCATGCATACCCTAATAAAAGCCATAATTTTAAAGTATACAATTCAGTTGGTTTTGTTTTTATTTTTAAAATATATTTTTATTGGTTTTAGAGAGGAAGGGAAAGAGATAGAAACATCAATGATGAGAATCACCAATTGGCTGCCTCCTCCACGCCCCACATTGGGATCAAACCCCAACCAGGGCATGTGCCTGACTAGGAATGGAACCAGGACCTTCTGATTCATAGCTGAGCCATGCTGGCCAGATCAATTCAGTGGCTTTTAGAATGTAAGAATACTGTTATTTTGAGAACATTTTTATTGTATCCATTAGCAGTGACTTTCCATCCTCCTTCTCCCCCAGCCTTAGGCAACCAATACTTCTGTTTCTATGAGTTTGCATATTCTGCATATTTCATATAAATGGAATTATGCTATATCATCATTTGTTTTTGGCTTTTTCACATAGCATAATCTTTTCAGGGTTTCTTCATGTTGCAGCATGTGCCAGTACTTCATTCCTTTTCATGGCTGAAAAATTTTTTACTGTGTAGACATATTTTGTTTGTCCATTATCAGCTGATGGATACCAGGATTGCTTACACTGTTGGAAGTAGTGAATACTATAAACATAGTGTGCTTAAAAATTTTTTAATTAAATCTTTTTTATTCAGATTATTACATTTGTTTCTCTTTTTTCCCCTCCATAGCTCCCCTCCACCCAGCTCTAAACACTCCCTCTACCCTTACCTCTCTCCCGTTGACCTCATCCATAGGTGAATAATTTTTGTCCAGTCTCTCCCTGTACACCCCTCACCCCTTTCCCCCTGAGAATTATCAGTCCACTCCCTTTCTGTGCTCCTGATTCTATTATATTCGCCAGTTTATTCTGTAGATCAAATTTTTAATTCACTTAATTTTTAGATTCACTTGTTGATAGATATGTATTTGTTCTTCATAATTTTTTATCTTTACCTTTTTTTTTATTCCTCTTCTAAAAGAGTACCTTTCAGCATTTCATGTAATACTGGTTTGGAGTTGATGAACTCCTTTAGTTTTTTCTTCTCTGTGAAGCTCTTTATCTGCCCTTCAATTCTGAATGATAGCTTTGCTGGATAGAGTATTCTTGGTTGTAGGTTCTTGCTATTCATCACATTGAATATTTCTTACCATTCCTGCCTGGCCTGCATCGTTTCTGTTGAGAAATCAGCTGACAGTCCTATGGGTGCTCCCTTGTAGGTAATTAACTGTTTTTCTCTTGCTGGTTTTAACATTCTCTCTTTGTCTTTTGCTCTTGGCATTTTAATTATGATGTGTCTTGATGTAGTCCTCTTTGGATTCCTTTTATATGGGGTTATGTATGCCACCTGGACTTGTAAGTCTATTTCTTTTACCAGATGTGGAAAATTTTCAGTCATTATTTCTTTTTTTTAATATATTTTATTGATTTTTCACAGAGAGGAAGGGAGAGGGATAGAAAGTCAGAAACATCAATGAGAGAGAGACACTAATCATCCGCCTCCTGCTAACCCCACACTGGAGATGTGCCCGCAAGCAAGGAACATGCCCTTTACCGGAATCGAACCCAGGACCTTTCAGTCCGCAGGCGAACGCTCTATCCACTGAGCCAAACTGGTCTCGGCAGTCATTATTTCTTTAAGTAGGTTTTCAGTATCTTGCTCTCTCTCCTCTTGTGGCACCCCCACAATTCTGATGTTGGTACGCTTGAAGCTGTCCCAGAGGCTCCTTACATTATCTTCACATTTTTGGATTCTTTTTTCTTCTTGCTTTTCCAGTTGTGTTTTCTGATTCTTTATATTTCAAATTTTTGACTTGATTCTTGCCTTCCTCTAGTCTGCTGTTAGGTCTCTGTATACTATTTTTTATTTCAGTCAGTGTATGTTTAATTTCTAGTTGGACCTTTTCCATCTCTAGTTGGTTCTTTTTATCTCCTCTTGGGTCTCGCTAACTTTATCCATATTTTCTAGGATATTCTTAAAAAACCCTATAAGTGTGGTTTTGAACTCTATATGCAGTCATTTGTTTTCCTCCATTTCTTTTGTTTGTGATCTCTTCCCTTGTCTCCACATTTTCACTATGCTGGAAGAACTTTTGTGTTGGATTTAGCCTTATGATACCAGACTTACAAAACCGCAAAGCCTCTCTGTTGAGCTTGGGATGGGTGGAGTCTCAGGGCTTAACGGACTGCCTTGCCTTCTATTTGGCCCCGCCCTCCATGGCCCCCGAGTCTCACATGATTGGGTAATCCCTGGAGCAGTCCCAGTGTGCATGCGTGCGTGAGCTCTCTCGCAGTGCGTCTAGACTGCTGCCTTTCCAGCTCCCCTGCACTCCGGGACCATATGAATCTGGGTCCCCAGGACTTTGCCCGAATCTGGGGTTTAGTGGAGTTAGAAGTGACGTAGTCGGGATGCTTTGTCTCCCGCCCTCTTGTGAAAGCCAGCGGCACAATCAGCAGTTGGTCTTCTGTGCCCAGTGCTGTGCACGTTCCCGGACTTCTGCCCTCCTGCGACTCCCCCAAATTTCCATGCACTTCTCCGTTTTCACAGTCCAAACTCCCCCCATATGAGTTTCGGCTGGACCTGGGGTTTAGTGTCGTAGGATAAGGGGTTCAATGCCGTTGGGAGTCTCCGTTTCCCTCCTGCCAGAGAAAGCCAGCCAGGTACTCCGGCATCTGCTCTCTCCACGTGCGTGTCTCCGTACCTCAGCTTTCTGTAGCTCCTCTGGGTCTCTGTGACCTCCTCTCTTTCCTTCTAGTTGTAGAATTTCCACTCAGCCAGCTTTTCTGTGGTTCTGGATGATGTTCATTCTGTCTTTTAGTTGTAGTTTTGAAATTGTTGTGCAAGGCAGCAGTGTAGGTGTTTACCTATGCTGCCATCTTAGTTCCTCCCCGTGTGCTTAAATTTCTGCAGTCCTTTCCCGCTTTGGTGTTGTCAATACAGCAGCCAGAAGGATCCTTTTGTTGTAAAATATTGTCAGATTATATCACTCATCTGCTGAAAACATTGTAGCGGTTCCTACTAGTATATCATCCTATATCCTATATAATAAACAGGTGATATGCAAATTGATCATCACTCCAACACACAACATGGCTGCCCCCATGTGGACACAAGATAGCCACCCCAAGATGGCCAGCAGGGGAGGGTAATTGGGGGTGACCAAGCCATCAGGGGAAGGTAGTTGGGGGTGACCCAGGCATGCAGGGGAGGATAATTGGGGGTGATCCAGGCCTGCAGGGGAGGGCAGATCAGATAGGGGATCAGGCCTGTAGGGGAGGAAAGTTGGAGAGGACCAGGCCTGCAGGAGAGGGCAGTTGGGTGCAACCAGGCCTGCAGAAGAGGGCAACCAAGCTGGCAGGGGAGGGCAGTTGGGAGGGACCAGATCTGCAGGTTAGGGCAATTAGGGGAGACCAGGCTGGCAAGGGAGGGCTGTTAGGGGTTACCAGGCCGGCAGAAGAGGTCAGTTGGGGGGGGGCAGGCCTGCAGGGGAGACAGAAGCGGTTAGGGGCAATCAGGCAGGCAGGTGAGCAGTTGGGAGCCAGCAGTCCTGGATTGTGAGAGGGATGTGCGACTGCCTGTGGGATCAGGCCTAAACCAGCAGTCAGATATCCCCTGAGAAGTTCCATATTGGAGAGGGTGCAGGCTGGGTTGAGCGACACCCCCTCCACCCCCAGTGCACAAATTGCATGCACTGGGCCTCTAGAATATATATATGGCTAATATGCTAAATGTCCCTCCGCCCATCCAACCAGTCACTATGACACGTACTGACCACCAGGGGGCAGACACTCAATGCAGGAGCTGCTGAATTGCAGTGACTTGGCAGCAGTTCTTTGGTGACACATCCCAAAACTAGACAAGAGGGAGCCTGATTTCTCACGGGGCCACAGGATTCCATCTTCTGCCATGGATTATATTGTTGCTGGGGCACTGTTGTTCCTGAATCTGGTTTATTGCACACTTGGATTTGCATTACACACCCTGTATGACAGCAACTTTGCAGCGTCCTCTCTTGTACTCCGGGAACCCTTGGGGGATGTCCAAGAGCTGGTTTTGGCCTGATCCCTGCAGGCCAGGCCGAGGGAACCCACTTGCTGAAGAGACTCCATTTACTCCTCAGATGCTGGGGAGGGACCGCAGGAGGTTGTCTGCCCTTGTCTCACCCAGTCCAGCTGGTCACCTTCTAATTAATTTCCTTTCAATGTGCACAAATCCATGCACTGGGTCACTAGTTTGGAATAAATGCCCAAGTCTTAACTATGACTTGCTGGATCTTGCCCATTAGCGCTTGTGACTTTACTCCATCCCTTTAGTCTACTCTTCCTCTTGCTCACTCTACTCCAGGCATAGTGGTTTCTGCCATTTCTGAACAGGTCAGGTGCACTCATAATCCCAGGGCCTTTTTACATATTTTTCCCTTTGTAGAAGGAGCTTAATATTTGTGAATGCATAAATGAGCTCTGGGATATTTCTAAGGATGGTTAATACTATGTATGTAGCTGTCAGTATATATTTTCTAAGAATTCACCAAGTATGAGCCTATCTTTGCTACCATGCCTTCTTTAAAGATACAGTATGAATGATCATAATAAATTTTTGTGGTGTACAAGGCAGCCTCAGAAACAGTAAAAGAATTTCTATGCAGTCCTCATATAGAGCTTCTATATACCAAAGGCTATAAAATTTCTCTAATTTCTCTCATATGGAATTAGTTTCAAAAGAACATCTATGACTACCATAGAAAGTTTAGATCTTAGTTTGCCTCTTGAATTTTTCCTGCCTACATGCCTTAGCATCATTTTTCACCAGCACAGCAAACTCCTCACAGCTGTAAGAATCATGGGGGCAGAGGCTGTGTTCACTACCAGTCTTAGTGCCAACACTAGGAGCTACTCAATGAATGTTTAGATATCCATGTCTGAGCTGTCTCCATTCTGTCTTTATTTCCAGAGAAATCAAAGCCTATGTCTGAAGAAAAGTGAGCAAAAAATGAAATGAATGCTAATTTTTCTGTTTACAGCATAGTTTTTTTTTAAACATATTTTATTGAATTTTTACAGAGAGGAAGGGAGAGGGATAGAGAGTTAGAAACATCGATGAGAGAGAGACTTAGATGAGCTGCCTCTTGCACGTCCCCTACTGGAGGTGTGCCTGCAACCAAGGTACATGCCCTTGACCAGAATCGAACCTGGGACCTTTCAGTCTGCAAGCCGACGCTCTATCCATTGAGCCAAACCGGTTTGGGCAGCATAGTTTTTTTTATTAAGAACATGAAATTATAAGTTATGAGGAAGTGGTCTTCACCCCCTTTCCTCCTGACACAAGAGGACAAGAATGCAAACAAGAGGAAGGAAACCAATGTAGAAAAGGAAGGCAGATGGACTTTAAAAGCTATTTAGCCGGAGGGAGGTCCTTCCTATAGTCTCACCAGTTGTTCTGGTTTAGGGATTTTTTCCAGCAACACGTGGCAGTTTAGGGACAGGAGACTCCCACACTACTGCCTTTCTTATATGGTGTACTGTGCTCTGGTTATTTCTAGCTGTCTCTTGCCACCACTGGGCCATGGTTCAAGGATAAGGACTTGAGTACTTAACCCCCCAGGGTCTGGCACTGTCAGTGATTAGTAAATGTTTGCTAAATGAGAAAAATTTACAGGGGTTGGGGAGTGTGGTTTACTGAGTTGGACTGGCAAGGCAAGTAGAACAAAAGAGGAGGTGCTGACATGAAAACAGCCTTAAGAGGGCTGGCAACAGGCCTTAGGCTGGGTAAGCAGACAAGTGATGCTAACTTACGAATGATGGGTTTCAGAGCATTGCTTCTCCTAGGACCAGCTTCAGCTGCCAACAGGGTCTGCATTTCACTAATGACCTCAATACTCCCAAATGCAATGGACACTTCAGATTTCTTATCTTCCTTAGCCTTTCTGTGGCATGAGACATTGCCAGCCATTCTCCTTAAAATTTTCCCTTCCCTTCTTTTAGTATGCTCTCCTCCAGGTGAGGACCATTCTCTTTGTTATCTTTGATGGCCCTTCTTTTTCTTTTTATTAATCTTCACTTTTATTAATTTTCCTATTGATTTATAGAGAGGAAGGGAGGGGTTAGAGAAAGAGAAAGATCGATGTGAGAGAGACACATTGATTCGTTGCCTCCCATACCCACCTGGTCTGGCCGGGAATTGAGCCTGCAACCAAGGTTGTACCCTTGACCAGAATCAAACCTGAGACCCTTCAGTCTGCGGGCCAATGCTCTATCCACTGAACCAAACTGGCTAGGGCTTGATGGCTCTTCTTTATTTATTGCTTTTTTAAAATATATTTTTTATTGATTTCAAAGAGAGAGAAACATCAATGATGAGAATTGGTTGGTTGCCTCCTGCACACCCCCTACTGAGGATCGAGCCCACAAATGGGGTATGTGCCCTGACCAGAATCAAACCTGGGACCCTTCAGACTGCAGGCTGATGCTCTATACACTGAGCCAAACCGGCTAGGGGTTGATGGCTCTTCTTTACCTACTTCTTGGGATACTGATTTCTAAAAGCTGAGGAAAACACAAAGCAGTGACTTATTAAGTAAAGATAAACTGACACCATGTTAGGAGGAACTAGCAGGATGAAAATTAAGCAACAGTTCAAGGATGTTGTCCAAACATTTTGGTTCTTAGGAACAAGTGGGAACCATAATTTGATCTTGGTGGGTAAAATAAAGGCAGAGATTAGTGAAGTTAGAAACGAATATCATTCCCCCCCTTTCAGAATTTGCAAGAGGTTAATTTAGTATTAAATTTAATTTTTGAAAACTAATAGCTATTTAGTAAAGTTAATAAACACACTTAGCTTCATACTTGAGTGATGTTGATATTTATTGACACAAATGCAAAACAAGCTAAGACTGAAAGTTGTTATTTAAACAGGAACAAATATTGGTGCAGTTTCCTTCCTGGACAGGTCATGCACTCAGATCATGAGACCTAAGATAAAACAAAGACTGGATTGTCAAGAACCAAACAAGGGTTAAATTTTACTTATTAATATAACAATTGCTAGAGGCCAAAGGAGATGTTTAAAAATATTCTTTCCACTAATGTCACATAAGCAAACAAAAATCTAAAACTAATCTTAAATTTTAGGACACAGGATATAGACATGACATGACTATCTAAATTTTGCATAAGCAAACACTTGTTATAAACGTTACTGTACTTGTACTACAATTACATGCTTGTTGCTTTTACGCTACACAAAGTCAACAGTTATCACCAACAATGAATGTAACTAGATTTGAACAAGACTTCAAAAAGACTCTGCTGCATTAAATTAAGAAAATTCAATTCAGGATTAACAAAATCTTTTGATTTTAAAGCTGGCTCTCTTCTTCTCATGTTGTCCTAATTAAGTCCTCACTTGACATTTCCTACCTGCAAATTACATTGCATGTCCTCTCTCTGATCTTTGTCTGACACTTTAATTTGTAGGAATTGCAAAAAAAAAAAAAAATGAAATCGTACTTCCAGTCTGTACCCGCAATTAGGTTCCTGCTTTGATGCAAAATACACTCCCTCTGCAGTGTATCTTACCAGCACAGCGACCCCCTTCTCTCTCTATTCCTTTGCCTGGAGGCACTTCTGGATTGCTTAATACATGCTCTTTGGCTGCCTACACAGTCAGGAGGACATGTATGGCCATTTGGACTTATCACTCCTCTCCTCCTTCTTTTCTATGGCTAATACCACTTTCCTGCTTTTTTTCTATGGCTGAATCTCCAGACTTGGTGCCGTCATCAGGGGGACAGAGTCGATTTCGGCTTCGAGCACCTGGTTGGTAAAGCTGCATTGCTGGACGATCCTAAAGTAAAATGAAATGTTAAAACATTGCTACTCAATGTTTACAGAGGATTTTCAATCATAAGTTATGTATTGATATATACCAATACCAACTCATACAAGGCCAAAAATGTGAGGGTACTATACATGAGAGTAAGTATTGGTGGTTAATTTGCTTCTAACAGCCTGCTTCCTTTCCCTTATCTCCAAAGAAAAGAAACCACTTTGTAAGTATTATTTTATATGCCTAGGGTAAATTTTTGATAAAGCTATTATCTAATTTTCTTAAAGATTTCAAGAGGAACTAAATTAGCTAGATTTTTTTTTAGATAAACCACAGCCATTGCCTACCTCTCTTCCCTATCAGTAAATCGACTAATTTTTTTAAAATAATTTTATTAATTTCAGAGAAGGAGAGATAGGAACATCAGTGGTGAGAATCATTGATTGGCTGCCTCTTATACAACCCACACTGGGGATCAAACCCACAATTCAGGCATGTGCCCTGACTGGGAATCGAACCTCCTAGTTCATAGGTCAATGCTCAACCACTGAGCCTTATACTATTGATTAGTTCTTTTTCCAACTTTTTATCTTGAAAAATTTTAAATCTATAGAAATGTTGTAAAACTTAATGAATACTAATACCTTTCTTCTAGATTTACAATTTTAACATTTTGTCACATGTGTTTTGTCTCTAGGATGTGAATACACCTATATACACATTGAACAAGGATATCCTTTTACACAATACAACCGCTATTGATCAATCATAGCATCACACTAAAAGGACACCCAGACATTATATGCTTCCTGATACAATGTATAGGAAGTACACAACACTATGAAGTGTTCTTGCCAAAAATTATAGCCTCATATATTCAGGCCTCTAGTTTAGGGCATGCCTGTTTTTGTGAATAAAATGTGATTGGCACATAGCCACACTCATTCTTTTACATATATCTATGCTTACAGAGCTTAGTGGTTGTGACAGAAACCATATGGCCCATAAAGCTGAAAATATAATATGGCCTTTTATAGAAAACATTTGCTGACCCCTGCCCTAGATAAGACCACAGGAATGTAATTAGCCAATCTGGACTATTAGAAGCTCTAGAGAGCAAACTGGTTTCTGCAACAAATAAATGGAAAATAAAAGGAGGGGATTGTTTAGAAGAGATTTAAGGGGAGATATCAAGCAAATACAATTTGTGGACCTTGTTTGGAGCCTATAAAAAAGATATAAATGAGACAATTGGGAAAATCTGAACACTGAGCAGGTAGGATGTTAAGGAATTATTAAGTTTTTTAATGTGAAAATGCTATTTGGATTATATTTATTAAGAAAAAGACTTTATCTCAAATATTGATGAATGTAAAGAAGAAATTATACATCTTGGATTTGCTTGAAAATAATCCAGTAGGATGGGTAGGGTTGGCCTCTAGTTGATAATTATTGAAGCTGAGTGATGGGTACATTGTATTATTCTCTTCTACTTTTGTATATGTTTGAAATTTCTACAATAAGTTAATAAAAGGACCCAAACAATACTAAAAAAAGCTGCAGAGTTAAAGTTCCTATAATAAATATTTCTATAATAGAATTTTCTTTAAAAGTTCTATAATAAATAATGAGCTAGCCCTTTTAGGAAAAGAAAAAATAAATATAACAAAAAGCAGCACCTTGTTTCTAATGCGATCTCTCTTAACCACTTCCTCTTTCTTTTCTGTTTTTTCTAAGCTGCCTAGTGATTCTGTACTTTCAGTCTTCTTTCCTTTATCCCGAAGTGCTTCTTTCTCTTTTTTAATTTCTTCTTCCTTTCTTTTAAAAGCCTTCTCTTTCTCATAGCGTTCCCTCTGCTTCCGGCGCTCTTCTTCTTGACGCTTTAGTCTCTCTCTTTCCCGAAGGATGCGCTCTTGATCGCGTTCATAATCCCGTTCCCTCTCCCGATAGTCTCTGCCACTCTCATCTTCAGGTCTGCATGAAAAAACAAATCTGAGAATGTACGCACAAAGATCTTCTAATCACAAATGAAGGAATACTCTGATTCTAACTTGGCCACTTCAATGAGGCTGCACTTTTGGAGCAGAATTAAAAAAAAAAATACGAGCATTTTAAAAAACAGTAACAGCCCTAGCTGGTTTGGCTCAGTGGATAGAGCATCCACTCATGGACTGAAGGGTCCAGAGTTTGATTCCAGTAAAGGGCATGTATCTAGGTTGCAGGGTCCATCCCAGGGTCTTGTTGGGGCACATGCACATGCAGGAGGCAACCAAACAATGTATTTTTCTCACATTGATGTTTCCCTCTCCCTCCCTTCCACTCTTTCTAAAAATCAATGGGAAAGTATCCTTGGGTGAGGATTAACAAAAAAAGAAAAACAGTAACAAAAACCAAAAATCATCCACCCAGATCAAGATATTAGAATATTTAAAACCTTTCCTCCTCATCCCTGTCCCCTCTTAAAACAGGTTATTTAATTCAGGTATAAGTCAAGGACATAGCAGTAAAACTAGAACCTAGAAATATGTTGAAAACAAATATACTCAAGAGCCCTCATCTACTGACCTCTTAAGCTTTTCATCTTTAAATTCGCCATCACAACGTTTGGACAAGGTACAACTCTGCCCACTGGCTCTTTCATCACTCAGATTCTCTTTGTCCAATTTCTTGGCTTTTTCTCTTTTATCCAATTCTTTTTCATCCCCCTTTTCTGGCTTCTTGAGCAGCTTTAAAGAGAACAAATTTATTTTGAAGGGTGGGACACTGTCTTCTAAGCCTATCAAAGAAAACATTATACTAAATATTTTAAATTTTGACTACAAAAGGCCCCTTTTTCTGCAGGTACTTAAACTTTCAGGTGAACAATAGTGTACAAGAGCAGTTATGTACTTAAAGGTTGCTATTAATATGAAAGTGCTATTCACTCAAATGAAGTGGTTTAATCACTTGTGGCAATAGGATCAAGACTCCTTTGGCTTTAAATGGGTCAACCTTTAAGTGAACCAATGCACACTTCCAAGTATGCCTTTTGTAGCAAAGCAGCATGTCAATACAACTTGATAGAAAAATATGCCACAAATTCAAAATTCTAGGTAGATCATTACTGTTGGGAGTATTTTTATGTATTATTTGGAATGACAAATATGTTGATCACCAAAGGAGCGATCTATTGTGAGAATAATTTTGCCTTGAGCCTGAGAGTAAATTACTTATATGATGGTACAATCACATTATTTCATTAGAGATAAATAGTAAGAATTATTTAGCATTGGATTTAAAAATCCAAATACCTCATACAACAGCACTGTGAAGTTCCATCTCTACTAAGTAGGAACTCTGTACAATGTTATATGTGTATGAGAGGATGTAGTTCTAAAATAAAAGTGGTTCATACAGACCAAATTTCTAACAGAAGTTTCTTTTTCATACCACTGCTACAAATCTCTAGAATACCCTCAAGTGTTGGATATTCAGAGAGACTCTTAGGCAAAATAGAAGACTTTAAAGTCTCAGGGTAAAGGCATCATACAGGTTACCAAGCAAAAGGCCAAGCACCAAAAATTTAAGCATGAAGTATTTCAGCACACAGTCAGCCACAGCAAATGGTGAATCCAAACTGGATACTAAGAAGGCATTAGTGTAAAGTGAGGATACCATGTACAGGTTTCATTGGAGGTGTTCTTATTTTTCTAATGAACAACTTTGTTAGGAAGCCAAGATGTTCATTACTCTAATAAGAACATTAATGGGTCTCTCTAGCATGGATGGCTTTACCTTGTGCCTTGCTGATAGTAACAGCAAGTCAAGTCACTTGTGGTATGGCAGACATTGTTACAAAGAATTAAAATGGGAACTTTCCCACACTATGGCCAAGCTCCTTATCAACAATAATGAGCCCTGGAGAGCCTCAGGGAACTACATAAACTGCTGAATTTTGAGGAGGTAAAAGGAGACCCTGCCACCTCCACAGACTGTGAGATTTTTTCCTGACTTTCTCTTAAGTACTAGTACTTCCACAAGAAGTTCATTGGAGCAAGGGCTGTCCAAGCCATGCCCTGAGAAGGGAAGCTGCAAGGCCAGGATCTTTCCACAGGTTTTCCTCTTCCTTTATGCAATGTGTTAATCAGAATCAGCTGTTCATAGATTCCCAGGGAGATGGAAGAAGTTAACATGGGAATCATGTGAGAGGGGAAAGCATGTAATACAGGATATTATCTGTAGTACTTGCACACAAGGCAGTTATGAGAGGCAGCTAAAAAAGAGAAACAGCTATTTAGGCATGGTTGTCCTCTGGCTGTATATTGTTGAAGCTTCTGGGGACAGAGCAGAGCATCAGGAAGTCATATGGGCTTCCTTTTAAAGAAGGAATTTAAAATAGCTTGCTTTTAAGAAGACTAATCAGTCTGAAGGGGTTTTCTACAGGTATCACTACCACCACCACCAAAAGGATTTATTAACTAAGACCTGTGTGTATGACATGATACTAGGTGTTCTGTATCATGTACTTAGTCCTTACATTTTTCTGATTCACAGCTTGTAACAGAAACCTGTGTACCTGAAGACAGTGGAAAACAAACAGATGAGGCAACTTTATGTATCAAATATGAAGGAAAAGCTGAATAAAAACCGTAATTCATGGCAGCCAGCCCTACTTTATGAAGAATTCACAGAATAATCATCCAAAAATTGAACATTTTAAGTGTTAAAAATAACACAGATCTGCCCTGAAGAAATAGCATGTAAACTACTTAGTCCTTTTAAACTATCTTAAAATTATAAAGCATACTATTAGTATTATATAAATATTTCAATTGGATCACTTGCCCCCCCCCAACCAAAAAGGACAAAAACAAAACTGAACAACTATATTTACACCACACAAGATGCATGCATATTTATAAAGAAGTAGATACATGCAATTTTCAGCAACATGCAGTCAGTTTAAGTTATTTTCATACCTTAATCTTTGGTTCTTCCTTTAATTTGTCCCTTTCTGGAACTCTTTCTATCTTCTTTAGCTTTTCTATATCTTTCCTTTTTCGTTTCTCTTCTTCTTTCCATTTCCTCCTCTCTTCTTCTCTTTGTCTTTTTCTTTCTATTTCTCGCCGCCTTCTTTCTTCTCTTTTCTCTTCTCTCATTCTCTAGAAAGAAGAATCAACACACACCTTCAAACAAGATAATCATCACCAAAACTTAAATCAATCCCAAAGGCATGGTGGGAACCCACTAAACTGGATCATCTTTCCTTTCTACTTTCTACCTCCTTAACCCTCTCTCCACCCCATTCAGAATATGAGAATAAAGTCCAGGACTTGTTAGTTTCAGTCTCCCATCACTGCTTTGCTGTATTTCCAGAGGCTTTCAGAAAAATCAAGAGAGTGACTCCTGAACAAGCTAAGGACTCTCTGGGTTTGCAGAATGATTCCTTCGTCCAGCAACCAAAGTGAAGGATGGGGCCAATACGCCAAATCTTTAAAGAATAATGGTAAGAAAAAGCAGCTATTTCTCCTAGGGGATCCCAATGCTCTTACAATGTTTAACAAAATGTGAACCAATGAAATAAATGTATTGAAAAAACTATAAAAACAAAGGTTTACCTGCTTGTTTTTCAGGAAGCTCAATAGTGGGGTTGTCTTTTTAGCTACATAAATGTAAAGAGATTATTAATAATACTTATCAACCCCTAGAAAGGATTCCATTTTCTGACATTCCCTGCCAACCACCCAAGGTGGGAAAAACTATACCCCTTAAACAGAGAGTTGACAACTATGTTATTGGAAATTTTTTAAGTATTCCAATTCTGCAAATTTAAAATACCTTTTGAAAATTAAAGAAGTACAAAATAAACCAATAAATTGTTCTATAGATGGGAGTACAAATTTGTCCAGTTGGGAATATATATGTGTCCATTAATAAAAACCAACTTTTAGAAGAATATTTAATTCATTTTTCAGTATTCTGAATAATGCTATCTAATCTTATATCTAGTTTTTGAAAACATACTTCCTTTGGATAAATTCTTCCAGAGTGGACATCCTGAGTTAGAGGCTATGCTTATGTTTAGTGTTGATACAGTAGCGACAGCTTACTGCTAGAACCAACATCCAAGCTAGAATTTCTCAAGAGTTTTCAGTTTTACAGTAACTAAATCCATTTTTATATTTTTTATGAATATTAGCTTATTAGGAGAAAACATCAACATCTAAAGGTACCATGCATGAGTCTTCAAGCATTTTATACTTATGTTACATTTGTGTGGCACTAAATAGGTCACAGAGAGTTTTCCCCATCTAATCAGAGCAATTGCATAATCCTGTGACACAGGTATTATCCTCTGCTTACTGCAGTAAAAGAAACAGTCTCAGAAAAGTTAGTGCTTTCCCCATGACCATACAGCTATCAAGTGACAGAAGTGAAAGTCAGACAGGACTTCTGATGAAAAAGCTGTTGACCTTAATTCCTTTTGTCCACTTACCTATTAGTTCTCTATTTTTAGCTTCTATTTCTTCTAGCAGAGTCTCCGGAGTAGATGTCATTTTCTCATTATCAGCAGCATAACTTTCCAAAAATTTTCTATATTCTGGATCTAAATAATTGTTTAAGGAAACAGAAAATATAGTAGAGTTTAAACAAGCAGGAAATTTATTATCTAGGATTTTATCAAAAAAGATTAATTTTTTACTTCATGGAGACTGAAAATAAATCTGTACTCACAAGATAAATTATTTATAACTTTATTGGTTACTCTCAGAACTCCTATTAGAGACATCCACAAAGGGAGTATGGTATAACTTGGGGTCAGGAAACATGAGATTGCACAGATTATAATAGAAACTTCAAGGATGATAGTTTGCTTTTCAAAGTCACTGATCCTACTAATCCAATCATACTTGTGAAAGAAATGCTATGTATATATACGTTACAGTATATATTTATTATGCATATAGAATGTAAGCCATTCCTATATGGGTAAACCTCACTTTAAATAAACTCAACATATGAAAAGCAGATGTTCCAAAAAGACACAAAAGGGGTATGTCTTAGATGGCACTGGAGGTGATGGTAATTCCTGGAGTTCTTTCCTAGATGATTCTGTCATTAGACAGGGTAACAAATCTGAGTTATTATACCTCTTGTATTTGGAGTTTCTATGCAGTGTGGACCATATCACTTGATCTAGTCTTCCAGGTCTGAATCTATCATATAATCAATAAGCAGCTGCATGTTGAATCTTTTCGTGTGCTTTATAAAATCCCTATTATAGTAGTAAATAATGGAAATCAAACTAGTTGGTTCTAAAATGTCCATCTGATAGAAAATATTTCAGCCAAGCCATTATCCAATATAAGTTAAAGAGATCTCAAAATCTGAGTCCAGTTTATATTATGTGGCAATTATTCCAGTTTTTTAGTTCCTCTCTTTTTGCTCAGTGTAATTACTATGTATATAGTTAACTTCATATTCAAAGCCAAGAAAATAGCACTGACCACTTCAGTTACTTCATATTAAGTTACTTGAATACATGAAGATTTCCAGTAGAGCTCTCAATAATAAATCTTCATAAAAATGGAAAACCAAAATAATAGTGGTAAAAAGCCTCAAGTAGTTGTTGTACTACTCAAGAGTGGAGGAATGAAATGCCACTAGCCAGAGAGAGTAAAAACCCTATAGGAAACCTACCTCCATTTTAACAGTTAAGCAAAGCTTTCATCAATGAATTATATTTCATATTAACTTTATCCCATATGTTCTCTTATTTAAAGCTTGGAGTTCAGTTAATTCTCACAAAGGTAATATTTTTTAAAAGCTAATGGCATTTCACCCCAAAACCACAGAATATACAATCTTCTCAAGTGCACATGGGTCATTTTCAAAGATAGACCATATGTTGGGTCACAGGCAAAGTCTCTTCAAATTCAAGAAGATAGAAATCATATCAAGCATCTTCTCAGATCACAGTAGCATAAAATTGGAAATCAACTACAATAAAAACAATCCAAAGAAATCAAACGCATGGAGACTAAACAGCATGGTATTAAACAATGCATGGGTTACCAGACAGATCAAGAAAGAAAAAAAAAATATCATGGCAACAAATGACAATGAAAACACAACAATCCAAAATCTATGGGACACAGTGAAAGCAGTCTTGGGAGGGAAGTTTATAGCTCTATAAGCCTACTGCAAAAAACAAGAAATAATGGTAATAAATTACCTAACCCTACAACTCAAAGAGTTAGAAAGAGAGCAACAAGAAAAGCCCAGTGTACACAGAAGGAAGGAAATAGTAAAGATCACAGCAGAGATAAACAATATAGAGACCAAAGAAACAATACAAATGATCAACAAAACCAAGAGCTGATTTTTTGAAAGGATAAAGAAGATTGATGGACCTCTAACTAGGCTCACCAAGAAGGAAGAGAGAGGACTCAAATAAACAAATCAGAAATGAAAGGGGTGAAATAACAACAGACCCCACCGAAATACAAAGGATTGTTAAAAAATACTACGAACAACTCTATTCCAACAAACTCGACAACCTGGAGGAAATGGACATATTTCTAGAAAAATATAACCTTTCAAGACTCACGCAGGAAGAATCTAAACATCTCAATAGGCCAATAACTATGGAAGAAATTGAAGCAGTCATCAAAAAGGTTCCAGAAAACAAAAGCCCAAGGCCAGATGGCTTCACAAGGGAGATTTACCAAACATTCAAGGAAGAATTAAAACCTATCCTCCTCAGACTATTCAAAAAAATTCAATAAGGAACACTTCCAAACACCTTCTATGAAGCCAGTATCACCCTGATACCAAAACCAGATAAAGACAACACAATGAAAGAGAATTATAGGCCAACATCTCTCAGGAACATAGATGCCAAAATCCTCAACGAAATTCTAGCAAATCGGATCCAGCAGTACATCCAAAAGATCATTCAACACGACCAAGTAGGATTTATCCCAGGAATGCAAGGATGGTACAATATCCGCAAATCAATAAATGTGACACATCACATAAACAAACTGAGAGATAAAAATCACATAGTCACATCAATTGTTGCATAAAAAGCATTTGACAAAATCCAACACCCTTTCTTGATAAAAACTCACAGCAAGGTGGGAATAGAAGGTTCATACCTCAACATAAAAGCCATATATGATAAACCCATAGCTAACATCATACTCAATGGGCAAAAACTAAAATAATTTCCCCTAAGAACAGGAACAAGACAGGGATGCACATTCTCACCACTCCTGTTTGACATAGTACTGGAAGTATTAGCCATTGCAATTAGACAAGAAGAAGAAATAAAAGGCATCCAAATTGGAAAAGAAATAAAGGTGTCCTTATTTGTAGATGACATGATACTATACATAAAAACCTGAAAGATTCCATCATAAAATTAATAGACTTAATAAATGAATTTGGCAATGTAGCAGGAGGATACAAAATTAATGCCAAGAAATCTATGACATTTCTATACACTAATAGTGAACTTACGAAAGAGAGACTAAAGGAGCAAATCCCATTTACCATCGCACCAAAAAAATTAAGATACCCAGGAATAAACTTAACTAAGAAGGTAAAATACCTATATGCAGGAAACTACAGGACACTCAAAAAAGAGTTAGAGGAAGACGTAAACAGATGGAAGAGCATACCATGCTCATGAATTGGGAGAATCAACATCATTAAAATGTCCATACTACGAAAGCAATCTATAGATTCAATGCACTACCCATTAAAATACCAACATATTTCACAGACCTAGAAAGAACTCTCCAAAGATTCATCTGGAATAAAAAAAGACCCTGAATAGCCACAGCAATCCTAAGAAAGAAGAATAAAGTAGGTGGATCTCAATACCAGACCTCAAGCTGTATTACAAAACTACTGTTCTCAAAACAGTCTGGTACTGGCACAAGAATAGACACATAGACCAATGGAATAGAATAGAGAATCTGGATATTGACCCAAACCACTATGCTCACTTAATTTTTGACAAAGGAGGCATGAACTTACAATGGAGTCAAGACAATCTCTTCAATAAATGGTGTTGGGAAAATTGGACAGATACATGCAAAAAAATGAAACTAAACCACCAACTTACACCATACAGAAAAATAAACTCCAAATGGATACTGAATTTAAACATAAAATGGGAAACCATAAAAATACTAGAGGAATCCACAGGCAGCACAATCTCAGACATATGCCGAAAGAACTTCTTCACTGATACTGCTCCAAAGGCAATGGAAGCTAAAGAGAAAATAAACAAATGGAACTACATCAAAATAAAAAGCTTTTGCACAGCAAAAGAAACCATAAACAAAACAACAAGAAAGCCCACTGTATGGGAGAACATATTTTCAAATGTTATCACCGATAAAGGTTCAATCTCCAACATTTACAGACAACTTATACAACTTAATAAAAGGAAGATAAATGATCCAATAAAAAAAATGGGCAACGGACCTAAATAGAATCTTTTCAAAAGAAGACAGAAGCAAGGCCAAGAGACATATGAAAACATGCTCAGTAACTAATTATCGGAGAGATGCAAATCAAAACGACCATGCGATACCATCTCACACCTGTCAGAATGGCAATCATCAACAAATCAACAAATTACAAGTGTTAGAGAGGATGTGGAGAAAAAGGAACCCTCATGCACTGCTGGTGGGAATGCAGACTGGTGCAGCCACTGTGGAGAACAGTATGGAGTTTCCTCAAAACACTAAAAATGGAACTTCCATTTGACCCAGCAATCCCATTCTTAGAAATATATCCTAAGAAACTAGAAACACAAATCAGAAAGGATTTATGCACCCCTATGTTCATAGCAGCACAATTTACAATAGCTACCATTTGGAAACAGCCTAGGTGCCCGTCAGCAGATGAGTGGATCAGAAAACTGTGGTACATCTACACAATGGAATTCTATTCTGCCATAAAAAAGAAGGAATTCTTACCATTTGCAGCAACCTGGATGAAACAGGAGAGCATTATGTTAAGTGAAATAAGCCAGTCAATGAAAGAATGATACCACATGATCTCACTCATTTATGGATAATAAAGAACAAAAAGATAGATACAGAGGCAGTAAAGCATCAAACAGACTATCAAATTACAGCATGAAGGTTAGGGAGAGGTGTAGATAAGAGATCAACTGAAGGACTTGTATGCATACATATAAGCATAAACAATGGACACAAAACTCTGGGAGGTTAGGGTATGCATGGGAGTGGGGGGGTAATGGCAAGATATGTATACATGTAATACATTAATAAAAAATTTACAAAAAGCATATGGCATTAGCATTACAAAACTAGAGCTATACTGTACCATCATCGATAGTCCCAACTTTAGTATCTCTTTTCTTAGTCTTCTTTTTTGCAGCTTTTTGAAAAGGAGCAAATTCTACTATTGCAGGATATTCCTGACCTGTTCAGAAAAAAATTTCACACTTCTTATAACAAAGAAAGTGTCAGGTGGATAAAAGAGTCAGCCCACTGCTCTCTAGGCTTTTCTTTTCTCTTCTTTTTTTTTGAGGGAGGGGCTTTGTTTTTTATTACAAATTTTTAATGTTGACATTATAGGTTTCCCCCCTATTTCCCTTTTGCCTAGGCTTCCTTTGATGGCAGTAATCTGAGAGGTGTCTCCAAATGGGCATCAATCATACTGGCCCAACTAAAGTCAACTCTACCAAAGGAGCCCCTAATGGAAAAAATGAAATGAATAAAACATTCATTTAAATTCTACTTCTAAAATGTGGTATTTTGATATGTGAGGGGAAATAAAATGATTTTCATTTAAAAACACCAGAAATCTCTAGAATAAGCAAATCTGTAGAGAAAAATAAGATTAAGGTTGCCTAGAACAGGGGAGAGTGGTGAAAAGAAAAGGGAGTATCAGCTAATGGGTATGGGGTTTCTCTTTAGAGTGATGAGCATGTTCCAAAATTAGATTATAGTGATAGCTGTACACCTTTGTGAATAAAAACATTTTTATAAAGAATTTATTGATTTGAGAGAGAAACATCGACTTGTTTTCCTACATATTTGTGCATTCATTGGTTGATCCTTTTTAAAAAATACGTTTTTATTGATAT
Source organism: Lasiurus cinereus (assembly GCA_011751065.1). Lineage (NCBI taxonomy): Eukaryota > Metazoa > Chordata > Mammalia > Chiroptera > Vespertilionidae > Lasiurus > Lasiurus cinereus. Next base: position 31,593,920 of record JAAGEH010000015.1, on the reverse strand, counting down.
CAGAGAGAGGATGGGAGGGAGAAAGAGATAGAAACATCAATGATGAGAGAATCATTGATCGGCTGCCTCTTGCATGCCCCACTACTGGGGATCCAGCCCACAACCTGGTAATGTACCCAGACAGGGAATTGAATGGGGACCTCCTGGTTCATAGGTCAATACTTAACCACTGAATCACACCAGCCAGGCATTGATTGATTCTTGTATGTGTCCTCACCAGGGATCAAATCCAATACCTTGGCATATTGGGACAATGCTCTAATCAACTGAGCTACCTGGCACTAAAAATCATTTTAAGAAAAAAAAATATTTTTATTGATTTCAGAGAGGTAGGGAAAGGAAGAGAGAAAAACAAATGATGAAAGAGAATCATTGATTGGTTGCCTCCTGCATGTACATGTCCCACACGGGGGATTGAGCCAGTAATCCAGGCATGTGCTGTGACCAGGAATCGAACCTCCTGGTTCATAGGTGGAAACTCAACCACTGAATCACACTGGCCAGGTTAAAAACATTTTTAAAGGATGAATTTTTGTGGTATGTTATTTAAAAAAAACACCAGGGCATCAAAAGGAAGTTCAACAAAAGAAAAAATCGGTTAAGTTGGATATCAAAACTAACAACTGTGCATTTAAGAACATGGTCAACCATAGTAGAAGAGCAACTTATAAAACAGAAAATATTTGCAAATCATACATCTGATAAGGAGTCAATATACAGAACATACAGAGAACTCATACAACTCAACAAAAAACCTACAATCCTCCCTACTCGGTTTGGCTCAGTGGATAGAGAGCATCAGCTTGCAGACTAAAGGGTCCCGGGTTTGATCCCCAGTAATGTAATACACACACACACACACTCTAGAGGTCCAGTGCACAAAATTCGTGCACTTGGTGGGGTTCCTCAGCCCGGCCTGCGCCTTCTTGCAGTCTGTGAGCCCCTGCCAGCCACAAGCCTGGCTTCTGGCTGAGCGGTACTCCCTCTGTGGGAGAGTGCTGATCACCAGAGGGCAGCTCCTGCATTGAGTGTCTGCCCCTTGGTGGTCAGTGAGCATCATAGCGACCAGTTGTTTTGCTGTTCAGTTGATTTGCATATTAGTCTTTTATTATATAGGATATATATACAATTCTGACATATGCTATAACATGGATAAACCACAAGAAGTCAAATACTATATGATTCCACTTGTATGAGGTACATAGAATGGTCAACTTCATAGAGATAGAATGGTATTTGTCAGGGATTAGGGGGTGGGGGACATGGGGAGTAGTTTTTTAATCAGTATAGAGTTTCAGTCTTGAAAAATGAAAAAGTTTAAAGATTGGGTGCACTACAATGTGAATGTCAACACAACTGAACTGTACACTTAAAATGGTTAAGACTGCAAGTTTTTAAAATATCATTTATGTAAAAAATATTTTTCTTGATTTCAGAGAGGAAGGGAGAGAGAGATAGAAACATCAGTGATGAGAAAGAATCATTGATCAGCTGTCTCCTGCACTCCTCCTACTGGGGATTAAGCCCGTAACCCAGGCATGTGCCCTTGACCAGAATCGAATCTGGGACCCTTTGTTCCACAGGCTGACATTCTATCACTGAGCAAAACCAGCTAGGGCTGCAAATTTTAGTATTGTGTATTTTACCACAATTTTTAAGAATGCAAACAAAAATAAAGGAATGATACATGCTATAACAAGGATGAACCTTGAAAACAGGTTAAGTAAAAGAAGCCAGTCACAAATCCTGGTGAATGCAGAATCAGATTAGCTTAATAACTGATATATGTGAAATATCTAAAATTAGGGAAAACCATAGGTAGAATAGTGATTGCCAGAGGCGGGAAGGGAAAATGGGAGATAAATGTTAATGAGTATAGGATATTTTTTGGAGTGATTAAAACATCCTGGTATTTACATAGAGGTAATGATTGCACAACTTAGTGAATATACTAAAACATTGAATTTTATGGTATGTGAGTTATAACTCAATTTAAAAAACACACACAAGTGTTGCCCTAGCCAGTTTGGCTCTGTGGACTAAAGGGTCCGGGTTCAATTCCAGTCAAGGGCACATGCCCAGGTTGCAGGCTTGATCCCCAGTAGGGGGCATGCAGGAGACAGCCAATCAATGGTTCTCTTCATTGATGTTTCTATCTTTCCCTTTTCCTTCCTTCCTCTCTGAAATCAATAAAAATATATTAAAAAACAAGTTCCCTGGCAGTGTGGCTTAGCTGGTTGAGTGTGGTCCTATGCAACAAAAGATCACTAGTCAGGGTGCATACAGGAGGCAACTGATTAATATTTCTTTTTCTCTCCTTCTACCTTCCTCTGAGTAAAATAAAATATATATATTTAAAAAAAAAACAAGTAACTACTGGAAAAATATACCAGGGCCCTGCTATAGAACAATGTCACACAAAGTATAAAGATCATTCACATGTAGACATAAACCAGAATAAAATAACTAGAATTGACCAGAAGGTATCACAAAGGAGTCATGGAAGAAACATGATTTTGGAAATCCTGGTGAATGTAGAATCAGAGTAGCTTAATAACTGATATATATGAAAAGGAATAGGTAAACCAGGCTGAAGCAGAAGGAAATTATGGAAGATAGGGTGAAAAAATACACACAAAACAAACAGAAGTGAGTCCAGACTATGAAGGGCCTTACCTACAAATTTTTCCCCAGTTATTCTTAAATTGCTGTTTTCAAAAATATTAATTTCATGGCAATATAACAGACTGAATTATACAGAAATATAATTCAGAAAACCCTACAAGTTTAGACAGTGGTTATCTAAACATTACATGACAAATACATAAAGTATGAAAGTATTAGTAAGAATAGATGGACAAGATGTTAAAAAATTCAAAAGATTCATCACTTGATGTTCCTCTCTCTCTAAAATCAATCAATAAATAAAAATTATAAAAGATTCATCACTTGTTTATATATCAGGTATAAAAAGAGAGAAAAAGATTAGAACTCAGATTCCCAGGCCAAGTCACTAGGAAATCATTGCTATCAACTGGAATAAAGTTAGAGTAGAGAAGTAGCTAGTTTGTGGGGATTAATAAAGTTGGACAGTGGCATTAATTCCAACAAGTAATTATTGGCAGGAGATTTGACTTTGGGTAGTGGGCATACAGTGCAATATACCACACCTAATCTTGTACCACCTGAAACCTATGTGATCATATTAACCAATGTCACCGCAATAAATTTAATAAAAAAGGAAAACAAACAAACCAAAAAAAAAAAAACCCTACAAGTAACTATTGGCTTAAAGGATTTGGATAAATAAATGTTGGTCCTTGAAGCAAGATGAGAAGTAAATGTTTAAAACTTGTCATACTAGTTTAAAGAGTCACTTATTCATATTACTTCTGAAACTAGTAAATAGTCAAAACAACAGATATTCTAATTTCATGGCAAAAAAATTGTCACAGTAGGAGAAAATAGGCAATTTCATTCAGTTATTCAAAGTACAAAATAACAGGTTAATAAAAACAACTGAGGGGTGAGAAAAACCACATATCTATAAGACTGTAATAGCCTTATCAAATGTGTGAAACTCTTTAAATGTTGCACATTTTATTAATCAGGATTTTAGAAAAATTATCAAGGCATTGAGAAAATACTGTGACACACATATGTCTTAGACAAATGACAAAGGAACCTCTTGTTGCTAGCACTCACCTTTATTGTCAAGGAATACATAACCATCAAAGCGATCCCTGAACAAAATAATGTCTTCTTGGTTTTTAAAGTTGATGTATGCTCTGGCATACATATGAGGATACAGACTGCAGAGAGGAAAGCAATTATGTAAATGTGCTTGCAGGTATCTGGCTGAATTATAAGAATACATATATTAACGAGACAGGCTCAAAAATCACATAGACAATATTAGTACGATAAAATGGAATGAAAGAAACCTTTTTCATTTACCCCCTCCCTCTTTGATTTATTTTACCTAGTATCATTAGAAAAAAACTCAAAATAATCATGCTCGGGCATAGGCTGAAGATGTTCCTGAAGCTGCTCCTTGGTCAAAGTGGGAGGTAATCTCCGAATTACCACCTTCAGAAATGAATAAGTAAAATAAAATTAGTACAAATCAATTTTCTGTCATATCTAAAATAACCACTATCCCTGAAGAAAGCTGGGCTTTAAAAGAAATCACTTATAAAAATCCAGGAGAAAATAGTCCTCTAATGCTCAGAATCATAACAGTAACGTGGTTTTAAAAATTTTCTTAGAAATGAGAATTGTCTGTATCAAGGAAAATATCAGCTTCTGTTAATCCGAAGCCCTGCAGTTTACTAGGTTTTCGTATTATTTTCCATCACCCATTTTTCAATAGATGTTGTGGTAAGAAATGAGTAGGAATCCTGGTCTTTTGTGGGTGCCACGAACACTTGATTTACTAATATTTCCCTAACACATTCTAAAACAAAACCCTTTCTCATTCAGCATAAAGAATTCAAAATTGAGGAATACCGAAAATTCCCTCATCCCAAACAGGATGAACACGATGTGGCCCCCAGACCGTTAATCCCAATACTCCCTCAACTCGCCTCCATTAATACTTCCATCACAAACTACGCCCACCCTTTATAATCTCTTCGCTATTTAATAATCCCCTCAATTAACGTTTTAATTCCTCATTCTTTTTATCACTCCCATCCCATTATCATTTTACAGCTCTGATCTAAAACCTTCTCGTCTAGGAATTCAACCCCCCCCTCCCCGGCCCCGTTTCCTTCACTCCCACTCCGGGGCTTGGCCGAGAGCCGCCCCCGCCCCGCCCCGCTTTTAGGTCCAGTGGATGAGACAGGGTGATGCGATTTTCACTCAGGTGAAGAAACAGAAAGAGGGGCCTGGGAGAAGGCAGCCCCATTTCCAACCATCCTCCATGGGTGGCGGATGCGTCCCGCCCCCTCACGGGCCAACGGCCAGCCAGGCACCTTGCTCAGCGCCTCTTTCTTCTCCTTGTTCCGATCCTGCTTATCTTCCCCTTTGGTGCTGTCCCCCGAAGCCCCACTACTACTGCCTGTGGCCCCCGGGGGAGTCAAGAGGGTTACTCGCTTCTCCTTAGGCCTATAATCCTTCTCTTCCTTCATGGCTACGGCCTGGCTCCTCACAGTCGAAGCTCGGGGCCCGAATGCCCCTATCGGCACCTACGACTCCAGGTCCACACCCCTCACAGCTCGGCCCACTCTCGTCACAGCTCCGCCCCCAACAAGCTCCCCTAGTGATAAGACAGCCCCGCCGTTCCATTGGGCCTCTTCAGGATCTCGCGAGATTTCAAGGCGTTCCGCTTCCTCCGGTGAGTAGGTTTTAACACCTAGTCTTACGTTCCCGTCCGCTGAATTACCGCGTCACCCAAAACCCTCTAGGTCCCGACCCTCCTAGGGCCTCTACACCTTTTAGCAAATCCGCCATCTTGACTACAAAGACTCTTCCGAGGACTACAAATCCCAGCATGCAAAGCAGTTCTACGCTTCTGGCTGGGAGTTCTATCCCTATTTTTAAAAGTAATCTTCTAGGTTTCTTTTAAATTTGTTTTTTTAAAAATATATATTTTTACTAATTTTAGAGAGGAAGGAAGAGAGAGAGAGAAACATCAGTAATGAGAATCACTGATCAACTGCTTCCGGCACACCCTACACTGGGGATGGAGCTCCTAACCCGTGCTTGTGCCCTGACAGGGAATCCAACCATGAGCTATTCATTTATAGGTCGGAGCTCAACCTTTGAACTACACCGACTGGGCGGTACTCTAGTTTTGAAAGTTTAGTGTTTTGCAGATCAAAACATAGGTCTATGGGCGGCTGTACTTGACAACCTGTTCCTCAGATAAACCTGATGTTATCCAAAATTTACCTTACCAGGGAACTTGTATTTTTATTGATTCTGAGGGGAAATAGAGGTTGCCACTAAAAATGCATCTTTTGTGATGTTGATTATTTTACGCTGGTTATTATTAAGAAAAGAGGAAGACACTCTAGCTGGTTTGGCTAAAACATCAGCCTGCAGACTGAAGGGTCCTGGGCTTGATTCTGGTCAATGGCACATGCCTGGGCTGCCGGCTCCATGCTCAGTAGGGGCGTGCAGCAGGCAGCTGATAAATGATTCTCTTTCATTATTTTTTAAAAATATATTTTATTTATTTTTTTACAGATAGGAAGGGCAAGGGATAGAGAGTTAGAAACATCGATGAGAGAGAGAGAGAGAGACATCGATCAGCTGCCTCTTGCATGCCCGCCCCTTACTGGGGATGTGCCCGCAACCAAGGTACATTCCCTTGACCGGAATCGAACCTGGAACCTTTCAGTCCGCAGACGGATGCTCTATCCACTGAGCCAAACCAGTTTCGGCTCTCTTTCGTTATTGATGTTTCTCTCTCCCTCTCCTTTCCTGTCTGAAATCAATAAAATGTATATTTTCAAAAAGAGGAAGAACCTTTCACCATACCCCTAATTGCCTAAAAGAATTTAGAAAGCTGACTTGCTCCAAGTAGGGAGCTATCATCATAGTTATTATGAACTAGTGTGAGACAGGGGTGGACCTAGCAAATTCCTCTCTGTGTTCCATTGTTAAAGATAGCCAAGCAACAGTTATTTAGCAAACATTTACTTTTTCATCTGTATGTGAATTGTCTTCCTGACATTTGAAATGCTGTTTATTTTTTATTACAAAAATATGAACAGCTTTCTTGTCAAATATTAAACAAGTATAGTAACACATTTTATAGATAATAGAAGTAAAGGAAGACAATTACAAAGAGGAATAATGAACTTACAGAAATTCAGATTTGAGGGTTTGGAACTATAAAACCCCAAATGAAAAAAAATCACAGAAGAATATATAAGAATAAAAGTTAAGGTTAGAAATCATCCAAGGAAATGCTTTTTATTGATTTTCTTTTTTAGAGCGAGAGAGAAAGAGGAAGGGAGAGATAAACACTGATCAGTTCCCTCTCCTATGCACCCCAATCAGGGATCAAATCTGCAACCTGGGTATGTGCCCTTACCAGAATAGAACCCAAGACCTTTCAGTGCAGGGGAGGATGCTCAATCAACTGAGCCACAGGGGCCAGGGCATATTAATTTACTCTTGTGCAAATTTCCTCATGCATCCTGGGCTTCTGTTTTCCTCTTCAAAGTAATCTCTTCTACTTTCTGGTTTCCCAACTCAGTTATTTAGGATCACGTTTAACCATATTTTGAAACAAGATAAAATTTTATTTCTTTCTACTATAAATAAATTCAGAAGGGCTCTTCTGTCATTCCTAACATGAGGCTTTGCCTCCTAGTCCAAAATAGCTGCTTGAGCTCCAGCCATTTGATCAGCATTCCCGCCAATAGGAAGGAGAAAGTTACAAAGAGCATGCCCCCTCTTTTAAAGGATATACTTCCATTTATATAAATTGGCTAGGACTTAGTCTGTAGGGAGGCTGAGAAATGTTTTTTGTCTTTTTTCTAGATAGCCATCCGAGCTTCTTTTATTCAAGACAAAGGAGAAAAGCTAATAAGGGATAATTAACAGTTTTTATCTCACCAACTAATTTGTAGACAATTCTATAGTGAGGATCTTGCTTTATACCTTTATGTATATTTTTTAATTTAATAAATTTGTTCAGATTATTACAATTGTTCCTCTTTTTTCTCTCCATAGCTCCCCTCCATTCAGCTCCCACCCCACCATCTGCCCTTACCTCCCCGCCCCCATTGTCCTCATCCATTTTTATCCAGTCTCTCTCCGCACACCCCTCACCCCTTTCCCTCTGAGAATTGTCAGTCCACTCCCTTTCTATGCCCCTGATTTTATTATATTCATCAGTTTATTCTGTTCATCAGATTTTTTATTCAATTCATTTTTATTTTTTTATATATTTTATTGATTTTTCTACAGAGAGGAAGAGAAAGGGATAGAGAGTTAGAAACATAGATCAGCTGCCTCCTGCACACCTCCTACTGAGGGTGTGCCTGCAACCAAGGTACATGCCCTTGACTGGAATCGAACCTGCGACCTTTCAATCTGCAGGCCGACGCTCTATCCACTGAACCAAACCCATCACGGCTATTCACTTGATTTTTAGATTCACTTGTTGATAGATATGTATTTGTTGTTCATAATTTTTATCTTTACTTTTTTCTTCTTCTTTTTCTTCTCAAAGAATACCTTTCAGCATTTCATATAATACTGGTTTGGAGTTGATGAACTCTTTAGCTTTTTCTTATCTGTGAAGCTCTTTATCTGCCCTTCAATTCTGAATGATAGCTTTGCTGGATAGAGTATCCTTGGTTGTAGGTTCTTGCTATTCACCACTTTGAATATTTCTTGCCACTCCCATCTGGCCTGCATAGTTTCTGTTGAGAAATCAGGTGACAATCGTATGGGTGCTCACTGTTTTTATCTTGCTGCATTTTTTTTTAAGGGGAGAGCGTGAACACAGTCCCCCACTACCACAAATTATGCAGTCTAGTTTCCCACATTTGGGGAAATTGTAGGGGTCAGCACATCCAGAGTACAATGGATAAGCCTCACCCTGAGAAAACCACCTTCGTGATCATGGTATTTCCCCTGCCAGGTAAGTATATCTCTTGCTGCTTTTAATATTCTCTCTTTGTCTTTTGCTCTTGGCATTTTAATTATGATGTGTCTTGGTGTGGATCTCTTGGATTCCTTTTGTTTCGGTTTCTCTGCGCTTCCTGGACTTATAAGTCTATTTCTTTCACCAGGTGGGGGAAGTTTTCAGTCATTATTTCTTCAAATAGGTTTTCAGTGTCTTGCTCTCTCTCTTCTTCTGGCACCCCGATAATTATGATGTTGGTATGCTTGAAGTTGGCCCAGAGGCTCCTTACACTATATTCAAATTTTTGGCTTCTTTTTTTTTTTCAGTTGAGTGTTTTCTGCTTCTTTGTATTTCAAATCTTTGACTTGATTCTTGCGTTCCTCTAGTCTGCTGTTAGGTCTCTGTATAATATTTTTTATTTAATTTAGTATATGTTTAATTTTTAGTTGCTCTCGCTAAATTATCCATTTTTCTAGGAAATTCTTGAAAAACCTTATAGCTGTGGTTTTGAACTCTATATCCAGTCATTTGTTTTCCTCCATTTCTTTCGTTTGTGGTCTGTTTCTTTATCTCTGCATTTTTGCCGCTTCCCTGAGTTGGCAGAGTAGCTTTGTGTGCTAGGTGCTCTATATGGCCCAGTTTCCTGAGGTGGACTCTCTTTGTGCACCCCTTTGTGGACTGTGTGTACCATCTTGTAGCTAAGTCTTGATTGTTGTTGGTATCACTGGGGGGTATTGACCACCAGGCCAATTGGTTGTGAGCATCAGCTGTGTCTACGCTGGGAGAACTTCTGTGCTAGAGTCAGTCTTATGATACAAGACTTGCAAAATTGCAAATGCATGTGTTTGGCTTGGAGGGGGTGGAATCTCAGGGCTGAGCAGACAGCCTTGGCTTCCCATCAGCCCTGCTCTACGTGGTCCCTGGGTCTCAGTTTTCCTCAGTAATCGCTGCAGCCCTCTCTGTGCGCATGCCTCCAGACCTCTGTCTTTCATGTCTCCTCTGAGTTTCTGTGCACTCCAGGGAACCATATGAGTCTGGGTCCACCAGGATTTCGCCTGAAACTGCAGTTCAGTGCAGTTGGAAGGGGAGTTCAGTGCAGTTCGGAGATTCAATCTTCCTTCCACTAGAGAAAGCCAGCAACACAATCAGCAGTCAGTCTTCTCTGAGCACACTAGCATGCATGCCTTCAGACCTCTGCCTTTTGCAGCTCCCCTGACGTTTTCTGAGTTTCCGTGCACTCCTCCCTTTTTTCAACAGTCCAGACTCCTCCCATATGAGTCTGGCCTGGAACTGAGTTTCAGTGCAGTCAGGAGTTTCTGTCTCCCTCCCGCTAGATCAGCGGTTCTCAACCTGTGGGTCACGACCCCTTTGGGGGTCGAACGACCCTTTCACAGGGTCGCCTAAGACCATCGGAAAATGCATATATTTACATCACAATGCATAACAGTAGCAAAATTTCATGGTTGGGGGTCACCACCACATGAGGAACTGTATGCAAGGGTCGTGGCCTTAGGAAGGTTGAGAACCACTGCACTAGATGAAGCCAGCCAGGCCCTCTGCCGCCCGTCCTCTCCACACTTGTCTCCATACTTCAGCTTTTTGCAGCTCCTCTGAGTCTCTGTGAGCCCCTCTCTTTCCTTCTAGTTGTAGAATTTCCACTTAGCCAGCTTTCCTGTGGTTCTGGATGATGACCGTTCTGTCTTTTAGCTGTAGTTTTGAAATTGTTGTGCAAGGCAGCAGTCGAGGTGTTCGCCTATGCCACCATCTTGTTTTTTTTATGCTTTATACTTTTATAAAGTTAAGTGCTGACAAGGACTTCAGTAAAAATCTCTTAGTAATTATCACTAAGGTACCAGGTTCAATTCCGGTCAAGGGCATGTACCTTGGTTGTGGGCACATCCCCAGTAGGGGACATGCAAGAGGCAGCTGATCGATGTCTCTCTCTCATCGATGTTTCTAACTCTCTATCCCTCTCCCTTCCTCTCTGTAAAAAAAAAATCAATATAAATATAAGAAAAAAATCTCTTAGTAATTATGCTTAATCTTTTCAGCAAACATTTATTTAGCACCTATTTTATGCCAAGGATTTTGTGTGGAAGGTAGGGGCTAAAAAATTAAATGAACATAGGAAACAAAGACTTCACCAAAAAAGTGTCGATCTAAGCAGGTATTTGAACCATTACAAAACTTGTCAGGAATAGGAGGGGAAAGACATTCTAGGCAAAGGAAATAGTTTATATAAATTACCAGAGGTATTAAACAGCATATCATGTTAGGAACTGTGGCCCATCTGGTATACTTAGATCAGTTGTCTCAACCAGGGGCAATTTTGCTCCCTAGAGAACATTTGGCAAATCTGAGAATTTTTTTGGTTTCTACAACCAGATGAGTACTACTGGCAACTAGTGGATAGAAGATAGATACTGCTAAAAATCTCCTCCTTCAAAGAATTATTGGGACAAAAACCACAATAGTATTGAGGCTAAGAAATCCTGCAGCATAGAGTGTAAAAGGGGTAGAGGTAGGAGAGCTTAAGATATGAAATCAGAGATATCAGTTTGATCCTAAAGAATCTTGTTTTCCTGCTAAAAAATGTATACGTTATCCTGGTGATTAAGATAGGGAAATAATTGCAGAAAAAAATTTAAATAAGTCTTTATTGTTGGAGGTATTACATATGTTCCCCTTTTCCCTCATTGAGCCCCTCCAGCCTGCACCCTCCACCTCATATCTTCACTGTCCCATTTTCTGTGTCCATGGGCCATGCATATATGCATACAAGGTCCTTGGTTGATTACTTTCCACCCACCTTCTCTCCCATCTTCCCTCTGAAATTCTATACTAATTGAAGAAAGTTTTTCAAAAATGTTTTCATTATGGAAATGTCCAAGTATGCCTAAAAGTAGGGAGAATACTATAATGAATTCCCATCAAACAGTGATTCAGTTTCAATAACTATCAATATTTTTCATGTAACCTTGAAAAGTGTGTTCATTTAAACCAGCACAACTCACTGGACAGTGTGGCTGGTTGAGCGTCAACCTATGAACCAGGAGATCATGGTTGCATTCCTCGTCAGGGCACAGGCCTGGGTTGCGGGCTCAATCCCAGTAGGGGATGTGCAGGAGGCAGTCAATGATTCTCATTGAAAGGAGTTTTAGGGGTAAAATCGCAGTTTTTAGGGGTTAAATAGGCAGGTTTAGGAAATTTTAGGAATTAAGGGGGCCATGGAAAAAGCACAGGGCTACAGAGCTGCAGATGGTACATTTCCGTAGAATTGGGAGCTGCAGAACATATATATTTACAGAATAAAGGGAATAAAGGAGAGGGAAGAGAAAAGCCCAAAAGGAATAGGAGAACAATAAGGGAGAAAAAGGAGGGAACCCAAGTACCTCACGTGAGGTTTGAGCTCTGAAGTTGCTATAGTGACCAAATCAGAGGGGATAGTAACCAATCAGAGGGGATGTCAGGGCACAAAGAATTGCAGGATTCATAAACCTTAGAAAAAAGGGACTTCATGGGATTCTCTCCCTCTCCCCACGTGGGAGTCTGTGCTTGTTTCTCAATAAATTTCCACCTTTTACTATACTACCTTTCATCTTGGTTTCATTATTTGACTCCACCAGACAAGAATCCGGGAACCTTCCTGCCCAGAGGAACACCATGTGTTCTAGTTCAACTTTCCTGTATCATCATCATTGATATTTCTATCTCTCCCTCTCCCTTCTTCTCTCTCTAAAATCAATTAAAATTTAAAAGAAAGGACCAAGACTTTTGGGATTGGAGTTTATTGATAAGGTTAGATTGTTGAACCAAAGTATTTCATTTTAGGAAATTAGTGAGCTTGAATGATTGTTAACATTTAAGGTGAAGCATAGGGGTCGCTTCTTTAGAAAAGCTGTTTGAAACTGCTGTTTGAACTACTCTGTTATTCTTAGACAGTCTCTTATTTTGTAGGTCAACTCTGTTATTTTTAGACTATAAAATAACTTTGTTTTTTGCTTGAATAGAAAAGATAAACTTAACTGTCTGACCTTGCAAGCTAGCCATCTAAAGGGGCTGATACACTGATATTAATTCACATAATTCTGCCAAATGTTTGTCCAAGGGTACAGGTGTCTATATAGATATGATATGTGCCCAAAGTTATAAATTGTCTGTATAGATATTACAGATGTTTTATTAGATATAATATGTATTCAAGGTTATAAGCTGACTTACACAAATAACTAGAAGGATATAAAAAGGAAATACTCCCTCCTGTGTTTGTTCAGAATTAGACAGAGGTAATCTGCTCTGAACCTACGTGCAATAAAGAAGGATCCTATGCTGAAACCGGTTTGGCTCAGTAGATAGAGCGTTGGCCTGCGGACTGAAAGGTCCCAGGTTCGATTTCGGTCAAGGGCATGTACCTTGGTTGCGGGCACATCCCCAGTAGGGGGCGTGCAGGAGGCGGCTGATCGATGTCTCTCTCTCTCATCGATGTTTCTAGCTCTCTATCCCTCTCTCTTCCTCTCTGTAAGAAATAAATAAAATATATTAAAAAAAAAGATCCTATGATTGGTTAGCCAAAGACGGGTAAAATTCCTCAGGGAAGGAACAACCTAAGACAGGCACAGTCACAGAGGGGCCATCAGGAGATAACTTGGGGGTCAACAGAGGTGGGGCACAGACCGCCCTCAACCTTGCAGGGGTTTGAACCCTCACCCCTTCTGAGGGAGGTCTCCTGCTTCCCTGGCTACTTTGCTTCCCACGCACAGCACAGATCGGGACCCAGGTAACAGACAGAAACTTGCCGACAGCAGCTGTCCTATATCTAAATCCAGCCTAGCACTAGGAATGCTCAGGGCCTACTCAAGAATGCAAATACCTTTCCACTAATATTTACAGGGTAATCTAAAATTGTTGGTAGAGTATTACATTTGACAGTAAAAGAGTAATCAAGATTTTAGATTAATTTAAATTGGCGAATTGAAATAAGTGAATACCCAAGAATATTTAAGTGTTCTGGACAAAAAGTTGTTTCTAAAGTATTAATTGAAATTTCTATTGGTAGCTCATCTCATGGTAAAATTGCTTAACATGCAATGAACATAAAACAGGCATATTTGTGTGCAAAAAAATAAAATGTAAAGTTATCAAGATTGCATTAAAAATTTTACAAAATTCTTCATTAATCAAAAAAAAATGGGGGGTAGTAGGATAATATCATGTAAGGAAAAATATCCGGTAAGTAAATTACATCTAGAAAATTTTTACTTTAGAAAATTAATTTTCATTTGTAATACTAACAGCAAGATACCCATAAAAAACACACATGGTGTCAAAATAAGCCAAAGGAAAAGCAGGTAGGCAAAAATAAAAAGGACCCTAAGTCAATTTTATAGAAATGATTCCTTTATTAACTTTTGGTTGAGAATATGTTTATATCAGAAAACAGCTCCAAGACCAAGTGGACTCCTGCAACAGAGAGGAAACTGATAGGTCTGCTCCAACCACGAAGACAAGAGGAGAAACAGTCCAGAGATGGATGACGGGGACGACGCTTTGCCATGCGAGCAGTCAGCAGCTGTGCGTCACTACAGGATGCCTAGGACCAAACCAGAGAGTGTCAGACCTGCATTGCCACTATTTGTCCACTATTCAGATACCATTGATGACATGTTCACATAAGGAACTGTTTGACATTGAAACTGGAACTCAAACATTTTTTATTCTTATAAGTTTATTTCTAGCCTACAAAAGCAAGATGTTTTTAAATACAAGAATCGGGGGCGAGGGGGAAACAGATACAGAGGCAAAGAAGCAATGAACAGACTGTCATGCTACAGTGGGAAGGCAGGAGAGGTTGGAGATCAACCGAAGGACTTGTATGCATGTATGTAAGCATAGCCAATGGATATAGGGCATTGGGGGGGCAGGTGAGGACATGTACTGGTGGGTGGGGAATGCCGGGGGGAAGGCAATAGGGAAAAAAAAGAGACATGTGTACTACTATTGTAATATTTTAAACAATAGAATTATATATTTAAAACAAGGCAAAAAAGAAGAAGAAGAAGAAGAAGAAGAAGAAGAAGAAGAAGAAGGAGAAGGATCCTAACCAATTGGCTTATTAGGCATCTTCTCCAGCTCGCTGATTTGTGATACAACAAGGAAAAGCAACTTTATTCTCTGGCAGACGAAATGGCATGTTATCTGGAAGCTGCATTCTCTTGTTGGCATTCACACCTTTAAATTTTTCTTCTTCTTTTGACTGACAGATCCTGCCTTAAGTTTATTTGTGCTGTTGTATTGTTAATCAGTGAGCTAGACAAGATGCCTTAATTAGCCAATTAGTTAGAAATCCTCTTTATTTCTAGCAGGTTCAGAGCAGAATACCTCTGTCAAATTCTGAACAAACCCAGGGAAGGAGTATTCTCTTTTTATATCCTTCTAGGTCTTTGTGTAAATTATTTTTGCAGTTTCTAACCTTGAGTATATATCATATCTAACAAACACCTGTCATATCTATACAGACAACTTACAAACTTGAGTACATATCATATCTATATAGACCCCTGTAACCTTGGATACATAATGAAAAAACACTTGGTATGATTATATGGGAATTATTATCAGAGTCTGCATATCAGTCCCTTTAGATGGCTGGCTTGCAAGTTCAGACAGTTAAGTTTATCTTTTCTATTATTCAAGCTAAAGAATAAAGTTATTTTTACAGAATAAGAGACTGTCTAAAAATAACAGAGTTGACTTATGGAATAAGGGACTATCTAAAAATAGCAGAGAATTTCAAACAGCAGTTTTTCCAAAGGAAGGATCATTACTGTGCTTTAGTAATGATAGCACAGGAGGACACTAACTCCATGCAGACAGCAGCCCAAGGGTTACATCAGTCCTTCCATCCTCACATTGGTAGAGGACTCTACTGTGGAGCTTTCCAGGGGGCATCTTTGGGAGCCTGAGCCTGAGTGGCAGCCTGGGGCTTGTTTTGAGTATTGGCCTTGGACTTTGGCTGGCAGAGCTTGACATCTTATTTTAGTCTTTAAATGCCTCTCAGCATGGACACCTGCTGCCCTGACCCTCACTCAGATTCCATACTGACCCATCCAGATGCCTCTTTGATAGCTCCTTTTAGAGATCTAATGGGCCTCTCAAACTTAGCATGTTTAAACTGAAGTCCTTCTGAGCTTCCTACCAGTGTTCTTTTTGCCTCTATCCTTCCAGTTTGGGTAAAAACCTTTGCATTATTCTAACACCTCACTTTCCTCTCATACTTATACCATAACATGAAGTCTCAGCAAACACTTCTCATCTCATTTACAGTGAGTTCTCCCCCCGCCCTTGCCGTGGCCCACATGGCCCTACATGATTGGGTCTTTCTCTATCTCACCAACTCCATCTCCAACCAACTTTATTCCCCACCATCCCCCTTCATGCTGCTCCACTATTTCGCAGTCCCACTGCTTGTTCCTTTTTTTTCCCCCAAGGAAGAAACAGCTTTATTAGGAGTCTACGCATGTCTGGGGAAACACAGTCCAGTCACAGAGAGGCTAACATTGTATAGGGCAGGCATCTAGCTTTAAAGAACATCCTTTTAAAAACCAAGTTTGATACTAAAGCCTCCATCTCAGTATCCTAATAGTCAGAAATGCTGCTGAGGTCAGCCCTACTGGAACTTCTGGAAGCTCCTATTGAAACAGTGAACTGTGCATTTGGGAGAGCTCCTGTACTGCATAAGCTAAGCTCCACACAGGTGGCAGTCTGGGGCAGGAGAGTTAGAGGAAAGGCAATGGGGATATTCTCATCACCCACACAAGGTCATCTCAGTCTGCAGGTGAGAGAGGAGCCAAAGGTCCTTGAACAGAGGCCAGACCGGGGCAGCAGAGGGACACTGGGTGAAGACACAACATCTGGGCCATCTGTCAGCTCAGACCACTCTGTGCAGTCTGGAGTGAAGGCACTTTCAGCAAGTCCTGCAACATTGGCTTCCTTCTTGAGGAGCCTGGGAGAGAGCCATTTTGGTTCTGTTCTGACTCCATTCACAGTAGAACTGGCCATGTCCAGCACCAAGTCCAGGGTCATTGTCACTGAGAGGAACCGAGTGGTCACTCTATGATAGCTGCACCTCTTAGTCTAGGAGACTTCTTTACCAGAGCAGTCACTTTTCTCAGACCAAGAGAGATCTTGCCACAAATGGGCTCAGTCTAGAAATCACTCCACTTTCACATGAGCACCAGGTGAAGGGAATCTTTCCCATGAGTCGAAGCTTTGGATCTTGGCCCTCAGATGATGGCCCTTGGATAGAAGATCAGTGCTCAGGCGTCAGTTTCTGACCCAAGAGTAGCAGGTGTCATCTGTTGATGACAGGCCCAAGCGATGTGCTGTTGTAACTCTCCAAAGGAGAGTGCCCATTCTGTCAACCTTGGACTGAAGAGTCCTGGGTTCGATTCCAGTCAAGGGCACATACTTTGGTTTCAAGCCAGATCCCCAGCCCCAGTCAGGCTAGTGCAGGAGGCAACCAATCAGTGTGTGTTTTTTCACATCGATGTTCTCTCTCTGTCTCTCCCCCGCCTTCCATTCTCTTTAAAAATCAATGTAAAATATCCTCGGGTGAGGATTAACAAAACAAAACAAAAAAAGAGAATACACTCTTTTCAAAGGCAGGAAAGGAAGAAAGGAGACAGGTCTCAGGGTAGTTGATTCTTTCACCAATTTGTGTGCTACTGAGAATGGCATCGATCTTCTCCTCTGCTGATCCTTTGTCCACCTTACTCCTGAACGCTAGCAACTGCTGATGGTCCTTCAGGTCCTGGCAAGTATCAATCACGACATCGTGGCACTTGAACTTGGTAACTAAGTTCAACTTTGTGTCCACATCTTCCACTAGATCAGTGGTTGGCAAACTGCGGCTCGCGAGCCACATGCGGCTCTTTTACCCCTTGAGTGTGGCTCTTTCACAAAATACCATGGCCTGGGCAAGTCTATTTTGAAGAAGTGGCGTTAGAAGAAGTTTAAGTTAAAAAAATTTGGCTCTAAGAAGAAATTTCAATTGTTGTACTGTTGATATTTGGCTCTGTTGACTAATGAGTTTGCCACCACTGCCCTAGGGTCTAGTCTGTGCCTGCACAGTCTTAAGTATTTGGTAAATGATTGCTGACTGAGTAAATGGACCGACATGTGAGGGAAGTAAGTAGAAAGGAGAGAAAGTGGGACCATCTCTCTCCCTGTAGATGTCTTCAGGGTCCTCCTCACTAGGGAAACTCCCGTTCTCCAGACTGACCTCAACCCCTCGCCCCTTCATCCACACTTTCTAGAAACAGGTGGTAACATCTCGGCCACAATGACCTTAGTTTCCAAACTTTAAAATCAGTAACCAAAATCTGACTAGTTTCATCATATGTTTTAGAGGTAACAAGACTGAATTTTTTAACTCTATCACATCTAGGCCCTGCGGCTGCTCAGGTTTCTGTTAGGGTGAATGTGACCAAGAATCAGATACATATTTACTAGAGGATATTTAGAAAGGGAGAGAGAGAAAAGAGTGGGAAGAGAGAAAGTGACAGAGAGGGAAAGAGAAACATTGATCAGTTGCCGCAGGTAGACGCCTACACTGGGGATGGAATCCACAATCTTTTGGTGTACTGGATAGTGCTCCAACCAACTGAATCACCTGGCCAGAGAAGACTTTTGTATTTTTAACAGAAATGTCCATCTGTATGGGTGTTTCCCTCACTGGACCAGGCCTTCCTTCACTATCAGTTGAAAAGGCATGGACTTAAATCTTCATAACAATCTTACTCATTTACTGTGCTTTTTCTGGAAATCTTTTTTTTTGTTGTTGTTGTTTTTGTTTTTTGTTTTTTAATATATTTTATTGATTTTTTTTTTTACAGAGAGGAAGGGAGAGAGATAGAAAGTCAGAAACATCGATGAGAGAGAGATATCAATCAGCCGCCTCCTACACGCCTCACAGTGGAGATGTGCCCGCAACCAGGATACATGCCCTTGACCGGAATCGAACCTGGGACCTTTCAGTCCATAGGCAGACGCTCTATCCACTGAGCCAAACCGGTCTTGGCTTTTTCTGGAAATCTTTGATAACTGTCTCTACCCCCAAAGTCTTCTTTTGTCTTTAGGTGAAGGTGGTATTTATGGTGAAGGCTTTGTCATTTTGGTGAGAATTACTCAGTTTCCCTGGGTCTCTCCCATGTTACTAAACTTTTTTTTCTCGCTAATGTCTCATGCCAGTTTGTTTAGACCAGCCAGAAAAACCTTGAAAGGCAGAGTAAAAAAAATGGTCCCAACAGTATGGGCAAGTAAGCCAGGAGAACTCACTGGCTGGGACATGCTGGCTACTGGGAACTGCTGCAGCAGAAAATTCTGTGATTTCTGACAAAATCTTGCCAAGAGGTAAGCTTTCTTACCTTGTCAGTATCCCTGATCTCTGTCTGTGGGTTTTGGTGGAAGTTAGAAGTGTTGAGAGTCCTTTCTTTTCTTAGATTGGCAGGAGAAATTTGTGAAGCTAGCTTTTTGGGCCTAGTGATTCAGGTTGATCATCCTCCCTGAGATGGTCAGTGTTTCTTTGTTTGGTTCTGTTTTAAGAGCTTGGATCTGACCTCCTCGTTTGTCTCTGTCCCAATGGTGAACAGATTGGCATGCATTTGGCACCCAGTCATATAGACTGGGGATTCCGGGCAGTGGCATCCAGTAGGATTGAAGCACAGGAATATCTGGGGCTTGCGACTGGGCAGCTGTAGCCTTTTGACTGGTATCTTGCCTTTTTGTCTGACTGCCCCAACTCTTAGGGGAATTTGTCATGAGGGGTGCCAGTTCATAAAGGGCCTTTGTCTTCTCAATCTTTACTACCTGTAATAATAAAAGGCTTTCACTCTCTTAGATTAATCTGGGAGTGAGATTTTGGATGTCATGAAGGCTGCATCCTTTGCATTCTCTTGCAAACCACTCTTGCTTCCTTTGTTAAGCCCCCCAACAAAACAAAACAAAAACAAAAACACCCAACAAGACAGTGGTTTCAGTCGCTATTGAGATCAGTCCTACTTGTCAGATGTTCAGATTGATGTCATTGTAATTAGCTAGTTATTAATACTAATAGGAAAGGAGAAGAAGGGAGGCCAGACATTATAAGCATGCCATCTGGGCAGCTTCACCAGGAAGCTGCAGATTTCCACTCTCCAGGGAACCACTGTTCCATTCTCTGAAGATTATTGGGGGAAGGAATTGGACAAAGGGGAAGATGAGTGCATGCACAGTGAATCCAGTTGACATAGGGAAGGTACCTGCTTGTCACTCAAACCTGGGAACAGCCCTGGCCAGGCAGCTCAGTTGGTTAGTGTCCTTCCAGTACACCAAGGTTGGGGGTTTGATCTTATCAGGGCACATACAAGAAGCAACCAATGAATGCATAAATAAGTAGAATAGACATTTCTCTTTCTTTCTCTCCCCCCTCTTCTCTAAAAATCAATACATAAAAAAACTAAAACAAACCCCAAAATCTGGGAACAGAAATCATTAGTCAGGATGCGTGGGGCCTACACAAGCCCATGAAAATTTGGGGATATATAATTCCCCGAAGTTCACTCTCTCTCTTTTTTTAAATATATATGTATTATTGATTTTTTACAGAGAGGAGAGGGACAGAGAGCTAGAAACATTGTTGAGAGAGAGACATCGATCAGCTGCCTCCTGCACACCCCCCACTGGGGATGTGCCCACAACCAAGATACATACCCTTGACCGGAATCTGTAAGCTGATGCTCTATCCACTGAGCCAAACTGGTTTTGGCTCATTTTCTCACTTGTTGGGCTTGGGGCTCTAGGCTCTCTTGGCTTTACTCCTGTTCATGTTGCCTCCATAGCCATGTGGCCCTGCAGACCCCAGACACAATGGACTGATGAAGTGCAGTGGAGAATACAAGCTAAGTTAGCCTGATTCTGGATTGGATTGCGCAGACATGAAACAGAAACTCTGGGCAACAGTTTCTTTTTAAATATATATTTTTAATTGATTTTAGAGAGGAAGGGAGGGAGGGAGAGAGGGAGAGAAAGAGAAACATCAATGATGATAGAGAATCATTGACAGGCTGCCTCCTTCCTGCCCATCTCACACTGGGGATTGAGCCCTCAACCGGGCATGTGGCCTGACTGGCAATCAAATCGTGACTTCCTGATTCATAGGTTGATGCTCAACCACTGAGCCACGCTGGCCAGGCCTGGGCAACAGTTTTAATCATAGCCCTGCTAAAGGCACAGCAGGACTTCTTTCTTTGTGGAATGAAGGGAAACAGTACCTTAGAAACTCAGGGGTGTAATTCCACAGAAATAAAGCTTTCTACAATATCACATCCTTCTGTAGTCTCAGAAAATTCCTTTTCTCAAGACATGGCAAGAAGCCCACTCCCACCAGCAACAGGTGGGGAAAAGGAGCAATCCCTACTGATAACAAGACAATGTATCCTTTAAATTGTAAAAAGCTTCTAAATTGTTAAACTTTTAGAGAGCTCGCATCATAATAGCTATTTCACTGGTACCTACAGAAAGACCAAATTTCAAAAGTGAGTGCAGAGAGTCCAAGATGGCGGCATAGGTAAACACCTATACTGCTGCCTCGCACAACAATTTCAAAACTACAACTAAAAGACAGAACGGACATCATCCAGAACCACAGGAAAGCTGGCTGAGTGGAAGTTGTACAACTAGAGGGAAAGAGAGGGGCTCACGGAGACCCAGAGGAGCTGCAAAAAGCTGAGGTACGGAGACGCGCGCTGAGAGAGCGTGTGCCAGAGAACCTGGCTGGCTTTCTCTGGCGGGAGGGAAACGGAGACTCCCAACGGCATTGAACCCCTTCTCTTACGACACTAAACCCCAGATCCAGCCGAAACTCATACGGGGGGAGTTTGGACTGTGAAAAGGGAGAAGTGCACGGAAATTTAGGGGAGTTGGAAAGGATCGGAGGTCTGGTCGCGCACGGCACCACGCGGAGGACGGATTGCTGATTGTGCCGCTGGCTTTCGCGAGTGGGCGGGAGACAGACCCTCCCGACTGCGCCACTTCTGAGTCCACTGAGCCCCTGTTTTGGGAGAAACCCTGGGGACCTAGACTCGTGTGGTCCTGGTTCGCAGGGGAGCCGGAAAGGCAGCGGTCAGAGGCGCTGCTGGTGCGCGCGCACAAGGACCGCTCCAGCCATTACCCAGTCACGTGAGACTCAGGGGCCGTGGAGGGCGGGGCCGACTGGAAGGCAAGGCGGTCCCTTAAGCCCTGAGACTCCACCCTCCCAAGCTCAACCGAGGCTTCTGCGGCTGAATCCAGCACAGAAGTTTCCCCGGCACAGTGAAAATGCCGAGACAAGGGAAGGGATTACAAGCAAAAGAAATGGAGGAAAAAAAAACGACTGGATATAGAGTTCAAAACCACGCTTATAAGGTTTTGCAAGAATATGCTAGAAAAGATGGATAAATTTAGTGAGACCCAAGAGAAGATGATAAATACACTGACTGAAATGAAAACTATTATGCAGAGTACTAACAGCAGACTAGAGAAAGGCAAGGATCAAGTCAAAAATTTGAAATATAAAGAAGCAGAAAACATTCAACTGGAAAAGCAAGAAGAGAAAAGAATCCAAAAATGTGAACCTAATGTAAGGAGCCTCTGGGACAGCTTCAAGCGTACCAACATCAGAATTGTGGGGGTGCCAGAAGAAGAGAGAGAGCAAGATACTGAAAACCTGTTTAAAGAAATAATGACTGAAAACTTCCCACATCTGGTAAAAGAAATAGACTTACAAGTCGAGGAAGCACACAGAACCCCAAAGAAAAGGAACCCAAAGAGGACTACACCAAGACACATCATAATTAAAATGCCAAGAGCAAAAGAGAAAGAGAGAATATTAAAAGCAGCAAGAGAAAAACAGTTTATTACCTACAAGGGAGCACCCATACGACTGTCAGCTGATTTCTCAACAGAAACGATGCAGGCCAGACGGGAGTGGCAAGAAATATTCAACGTGATGAACAACAAGAACCTACAACCAAGAATAATCTATCCAGCAAAGCTATCATTCAGAATTGAAGGGCAGATAAAGACCTTCACAGAGAAGAAAAAGCTAAAGGAGTTCATCAACTCCAAACCAGTATTATATGAAATGCTGAAAGGTACCCTTTTAGAAGAGGAAGAAGAAAAAGGTAAAAGACAAAAAAATTATGAACAACAAATACACATCTGTCAACAAGTGAATCTAAAAATTAAGTGAATTAAAAATCTGATCAACAGAATAAACTGGTGAATATAATAGAATCAGGAGCACAGAAAGGGAGTAGACTGATAATTCTCAGGAGGACAAAAATCATAAAGCATCAAACAGACTGTGAAATTATAGCAGAAAGATTAAAGTTAGGTGAGGTAAATAAGTGATCAATCAAAGGACTTGTATGCATGCTTATAAACATAACCAATGATCACAGACACTGGGGGGTCGGGGTACGCCTGGGAGGGAGGGGGGGGCAATGGGGAGATATGTATAAAAAATTAATAAAAATTAAAAAAAAAAAGTGAGTGCAAAGCATTATGACTAGGCTTACAAATAAAAATCAGGTTGAGAAATCTTACTGAATTTTCTCTCAGCTTCCCTTATGGGCCTTATAGATGCTAATAAAAGCATCAGTTTAATAAGAGAATGGAAAGAGGCTGGGGAGTCAAAAGACTCTTAGAATTTTTTTTTACAAAAGGTTATTTAAAAATAGGGTGAATAGTGCAAATATTGATAGGAGCAAAAGAAACAGGAAACTTGCCGAAACCGGTTTGGCTCAGTGGATAGAGCATCAGCCTGAGAATTGAAAGGTCCCAGGTTCGATTCTGGTCAAGGGCATGTAACTTGGTTGTGGGCACATCCCCACTAGGGGGCGTGCAGGAGGCAGCTGATCAATGTCTTTCTCATCGATGTTTCTAACTCTCTATTCCTCTCCCTCTCTGTGAAAAATCAATAAAATATATGTGTTAAAAAACCAATTTAAAAAATTAAACAAACAAAAACAGGAAACAGAAAGGAAGGTTCACAGCACTTGTCCTAGCAGGGTGGGAATCTTTAGATGGTTAACAAATGGGATAAATGGACATTACTAGGATTAAAACCTAAGGTTAGGCAGGCCAAAGAGCCCCCTTTCAGTCCCCCAACATTAAAAGGCCCAAAACATGTCCAATCTACCACATTTTGAAGAAATTTAAAAAGCAGAATGGCAAAAATTGCAATGAGAAACATGACCAACAATTTCTTGGAGCAGCTGTTTAGACCAATTTATCAAGTTAAAGATTGACAGAAGGCCTCTAGTGGTTTGACTCAGTGGATAGAGCATTGGCCTGTGGACTCAACGGTCCAGGTTTGATTCCAGTAAAGGGCACGTGCCTGGGTTGTAGGCTTGATCCCTAGTAGGGGGTATGCAGGAGACAGCTGATCAATGACTCATGGATGTTTCTATTTCTCTCTCTCCCTTTCTCTCTGAAAACAATAAAAATATGTTTTAAAAAGTCTCAAAGAAAGTTCATATCAGTAGCCTATAAGAGCTGGTAATGATCATTGAAAAATATTAAAAATAAAGATTGATTGAAGGGCCTGGATACCAAAACCCATTGGTGAATCCCTGACTCAGACTGTAATTAGATTGAGAGATCGTAAAAAAATATGGTTAATAAGATTATGAAAGTTGGGTTGTTTTAAGTAGGTATTACGTAAAGAAGTTATGCCAACTTTACCTGAATATTTAAATAGGAATGGATATTATGTCTGGCTGTGGAACATTTCCCCTACCCAATATTGTAAAACCAAAACTTGTTGATTAAATCTTAATGGAAGCTATAGATAAGATATTTCATTCACCCAGGACACAGCAGAGTCAAACACTGAATACCAAGAATTGCAGTGGAGGAATTAGGGTAGCTTTATTGCAGGGTACCACACAAGAAGAACTGGAAACTAGCACTTAAAAACCCAGGTCACTGATGGATTACAATTGGGGGCTTTTAAAGGCAAAATATCATGATTAAGCACGAGTAAAAGGTTCAGGGCTGTGGGTTGCATTGTTGATTGGTCAGTTCTTGTGCAAGCTTCATAATCTCATTTTAGTTCTTGGTGGCATCCTGTCCAGGGTCTTCATCATGCCAGGTGGTCCTTTCTGCTTAATGATTTCTGCAATACATCTTGGAAGTGTGAGTCAGTAATGTTATCTTAAAAGCAGAAAAAAAACAAAACACCAGAGCTATACATCCTATGCTTAACAGTTACATTCTTCTATTATCTTAAGCAAAGTATACTTTTATATTCTTCCTAAAACTTAATTTACATGCAGGCCTCCAGCCCCCAGGACTTGACTACATTCCAGTGCAACTAAGACTCTTAAAAGAACTACTTTAATAAGTTCAACTAAATGGTACATTTTAGTACACCTATCCTCTATAATAAAAGGCTAATATGCAAATCGATCAAACAGTGGAATGACCAGTGGCTATGATGCACACTGACCAGCAGGGGGCAGACACTCAATGCAGAAGCTGCCCCCTGGTGGTTAGTGCACTCCCACAGGGGGAACCCTGCTCAGCCACAAGCCAGGCTCATGACTGGCGAGCGCAGTGGTGGTGGCAGGCCTCTAATTTTGTTATATTTGCTATCAGTTTCAACAGTTCACAGTCACTTAGTTTTCTTTAGAAATTGAGGTTTTTAGCAGTTAAAATATGTGCAACTGAAACTACTAAGAATAATAAGTGAATCAACTTAGAATGCAAGGAAAGTAGTATATATGTTTTCAGTAATGGAAGATATTAGGTATAGAGATACATTTTTTGAGGGAAATTATAAGAAAATAAGTTTGTCCTAAAATAAGTTGATTATGTCTGAATGAGGAAAGT
Source organism: Lasiurus cinereus (assembly GCA_011751065.1). Lineage (NCBI taxonomy): Eukaryota > Metazoa > Chordata > Mammalia > Chiroptera > Vespertilionidae > Lasiurus > Lasiurus cinereus. The sequence goes on along the minus strand of JAAGEH010000015.1, from coordinate 31,568,419 downwards.
TGTATAAGGTTTGTGAAAAGGATTCTCAAGAAAGGAAATTTTCTGCCAAGTAAGATTGGAATGAATTTAAGTAAGCAAATTTAAATACTAAACATAAACTGGTGCAAAATTAATTATTTTTCTCTGTTTAAAGGATAAAGTTTTTATGGATTATTGGTCTGCTCTTCCTAAGATACAGTACTGATAAAGTTTTTTTGCCAAGAAATGATTCTATTTTATATCAACATAATATTTTGTATCTTATCATGCCTTAATTACTCAAGAAAACGGAATCATCTCAATAGTAAGAACAAAGTCTTGCCCGGCTGGCATGGCTCAGTAGTTGAGCATTGACCTATGAACCAGGAGGTCACGGTTCAATTCTCGGTTAGGACACATGTTCAGGTTGCAGGCTCCATCCCTGGTGGGGGATGTGTAGGAGGCAGCTGATCAATTATTCTCTCATCATTGATGTTTCTATCTCTCTCTCTCCCTCTTCCTTCCTCTCTGAAATCAATACACACACACACATAGAGGCCCAGTGCATGGATTCGTGCACCAGTGGGGTCCCTCGGGGAATGTAAGATTGCCAGTTTTGGCCCAATCCCCTTAGGCCAGGCCGAGAGACTCCACGGGTGCACAAATCTGTGTACCAGGCCTCTAGTATGCATATAAGATCTTTAATTAATCTCTTCCTGCCATCCCCCGAGATTCATCGGTCTGTTCCATGTTTCCATGCGTGTGCATTGAGCGTATGTCCCCTGGTGGTCAGTGTGCATCATAGCTACCAGTCCAATAGTTGCTTAGGCTTTTATATAGATGTAAAAGAACAAAGTTTTGCTAATAGTTATGTACCTTTTGTATGTTTTTGAAATCTTTTATTGTCACTTTGGTTAATTGAATAAGTATCCTATATAATAAAAATCTAATATACAAATTTTCCCCTTGGGTGGTCACTTTGCAGCTGGCTCCCAGGCACTGAGGGAGCTGGGTGGGCGGGGGGCCTGGCTCTGATCGCCCTGCAGGTGGGATGGTGGAACAGGTGAAGGGGAGGTGCCAGGCCAAGGTGGGGTGCAAGCTGGGGCTGCAAGGTTGGGGGTGTGAGCTAGGACCCAATTTCTGCAGGCCTCCCAGAGGGACCCTACCCATGCACTGGACCTCTAATTGTTTCATAATAACCTATAATCCTATTTAAGTCAAGTATTTTAGAACTTCTTGATAATTTGACAAACTTTCCCAAATTCCAATTTTAAATAGAACCCTTTTCTTGACCTGGAAGTAACTTTGAGGTGTTCCAGAGGCCCCCTGGAACATTTAAAAATATTTTTGTTCTCTCTATAAAATAGATATTAAACTGATTAGGCTTATTTGGTATGTTAAATTACATGGGAAACATTGTGAAATAAGAGATAATAAACTCATAGGGTATATTGTATGGGTAAAGAATGGCTGTAAATTAAACAAATAGTTGGGATTCTGGGAAACCCAAAACAGCTGCTTGGTTCTGCCAGGGTCCCTAGTAAATTCCTTTTATATATATTCCTTATCCATTATAGTACACTGAAGCTAGATTTCATTCAACTGCCACTAATCAGGGGTTATTGATATGTTCTTATTGTTGTATCTATATTTTCCAGATGGGTTGAAGCCTTCCTCTGCTTCAAGGATGATCCTTTACAGTGGAAAAGAAATTGTTAGAAAATGTGTTTTACACTTGGTATATACCTCCCATGGTCTCTAGTGATTGAGGCACCCACTTCACTGGGTAAGAATCATATGAGCCTTGATGAAGGCCTTGAAAACTCCTTAGAATTATCACTGTCTCTATCACCCTCAATCTCAGGCAAGCTTGAGAGAACTAGTGGAAAAACCAGATTCAAGCAAAACAAGACTTAATTACATAGGACTGAATGATGAGGATAATTACTGTTTTTATGATTTTTTGTTTCATATATAGCTGGTTCTTTAATTTTTGTTTCTTCCCCAGATATAAGGAAATCTTTCCTCTTAAGCTAAGTATGACTTAGAAAAATTTGATAAATTATACCCTTTGTAAGGAGAACTGAAACATTTCTATTTCCTCCTTTCGTGATCCCTCCAGAATTCAGAAACTCTCAGTGAGTGTTCTTATTTTCATGGTCATATTGTTATCTGTATAAGTTCAACAAGAATCTGTTCTCCTTGTATAGGACACAATTGGAAACTGATTATATTACCAAGGCCTTGACTAGCAAGTCAAATTCGAGAAACATGCACAGCCTCAGATATGACCACAGATATGACCAGACAGCTTTAAGGAATTAAAAAATGGACTCATGGAAGCCAATAAAACCCTTTGAAATATTGCCTTAATACCCTGCTTACAAGGTTCCTAGTGGCATTACCAAGTGAGTAAGGAAGGTCATTTCCTGGCTGGTGCAGACTTCAAGATGTTATAGTGATCTCAAGAAGAGAGGAACTCACCCAAATCTATATGTATTGCAGGCAGTCTGATGGTAAGTCCTTGCCTTGAGAAGTCTTTTAAAGTTCAATCTGAAGATTCTTTATGAAAAATTCCAATAAAGCAATTTAAAAGAGCATCTATAGTTAACTGCTATTCTTGCTGCTCTTATGTAAATAACAGGACAAGTTTATTTTATTAAAAATATATTTTATTGACTTTTTACAGAGAGGAAGGGAGGACAGTCAGAAACATCAATCAGCTGCTTCCTGCACGCCCCCTAATGGGGACGTGCCCGCAACCAAGGTACATGCTCTTGACGAGAATCAAACCCGGGACCTTTCAGTCTGCAGGTTGATACTCTATCCACTGAGCCAAGCCGGTTTCAGCAGGACAAGTTTATTGAATCTAGACTTATTTTGCAAAAAAATTAATCTTAATCTGACCGTCTTTGGTAAAAATGGGGAGTGATTTTTAACTTTATTTATTTGGGTGACACTGGTTAACAAAACATTACAAGTTTCAAGTGATTTTAAAGAGAAAAATTATGTTTCAGTAGAAACTATAATACACATTTGTGGATATAAGATTCTAGTTAATTGTCTTCGAGGTTTTATTTCCCTCCTGTAAACTGGACTGGGTCCTGAATTCTTCTAGTTTCCTCAAATATTTGGCTGTAGCTCTCCAAACTCACGTTTCTAATTTTCTTCCTCTCTTCTGACTTGGAATCATTGAGAAATAAAACTGCCCTTTTTCCTGAAGCCTTGCAAACAAACTGACACTAGATGACTTGTAAACTCCCAGAGGAATCTCCACAATAGCTAATATATGGACAATCTTTGTGCCTATTGCAGCAGGGTCACCAGAGATATTCATACTGAAAAATCTATCAGACTGTCACTGCCTGCCTTCACTCCATCAAAACACGTTTCAATCCTGACATCTAGAAATCTTGACTGGCTACACCCTTGGCTCAGAAACTTCTATAATTTGTTGCAATCATTAACCATTGTTTTCTGTTTGTTTCCATGGGCACGCCTCTTACTAATTACCTGATTGCTTGCATAATACAGGCCTTGCTTTGGGACCTTACCTGCAAGAGAGCCTCAACTGTTAACTGAACTGACCTAGTCTCAAGACTGAGACTGGTTTAATGCAACATGGAACACTCTGTCAACTTAGCTTCTGACATGTGAAACTCTTATTTGAAATTTCACATGTGAAAGTGTGGGGGAGCAAAATTTGTCACTCCAAAATATATCTCTTTGGCATAAGGATTACTTTAGGCTAGTTCTTGTGGCTAATCTAATAATGAAATTAAAATGAGTCAGATTAACAGGAGAAAAACAAATTAAAGTTTAATAACATTCATACCTCCTGTATACATGGGAGAGATCCAGGAAAACTGAGTAACTTGCCTAAATGGTGGAAGCCACTACCTTAAATACCACCTTCAGCTGAAGACAAAAGACCTTGGGAATGGAGAGCCAGTTATGGGAGGTCACCAGGAAAAGCAAACTAAACAAGTATAAGATTGTTAGGCAGATTTAAGCCCAGGCCAATAAATCTATTGTCAACAGTTTCTTCTACAGATTTCGGTATCTTCTTCCTGGAACAGTAAGGGAAAGACCCTTACATCTGTAAGATTTCCCTTATAAATGTAAACTTCCTTTTACAAAGGGTAGCTTCTATAGTGTAGCCTCCTTTCTAATTCACTCTGGAAGGTTGTTCGAAAATCAAATCATTTTTTCCCCATTAGAAAACATGTAAATTCAATTAATCCATTCCAGACTCCCAAATGATTCCCTGTTTTAACCTTTCTTATATAGAGTACATGTCTAATGTACTGTTTAATCTATAAATACTTTAAAAACAAAATACATGAAATGTAAATGAAAATTTAGCAAAAAGGAAGTGAAATGTACAGTTAAAAATGCAGCAACAATAGCAAAAAAAAAAAAACCCTAAAATATTCACAGCATTTTATGAAAATCCAATACTCTTTCATGATAAAAACACTTAAAGTTAGTATAGAAGGGAACTTCTTCAACATAAAAAAACATTTAACACTCAGCTAAACTCACAGCTAACAACATGCCTAAGCAGTGAGAGATTGATGCTTTCCTCCTAAGATCAGGAATAAAACAAGGATGTCTGCTCTTACCACTTCTATTCAACATAGTACTAGAGCAGTGGTTCTCAACCTTCCTAATGCTGCGACCCTTTAAGACAGCTCCTCATGTGGTGGTGACCCCCAACCATAAAATTATTTCCGTTGCTACTTCATAACTATAATTTTGCTACTGTTATGAACTGTAATGTAAATATCTGATATGCAAGATGTATTTTCATTGTTACAAATTGAACATAATTAAAGCATAGGGATTAATCACAAAAACAATACGTAATTATATATTGTGAAATATTTATTTCTAATTACAAATAAATGAAATTTTGTCTTCAATCGTGGTGTAGCATGGGCAACACCACAACAGTAAACTACATTGCTACATTTTGCTACACCGAGGAGCGGTGTGTTGGTTCCTAAAACCATGGGAAATAGGTGTTTTCCAATAGTCTTAGGCGACCCCTGTGAAAGGGTCGTTCGACCCCCAAAGGGTCACGACCCACAGGTTGAGAACCGCTGTATTAGAGAGTCCTGCTGTAGCAGTTGGTCAAGACAATGAAATAAAAGGCATCCAGACTAGAAAAAAATGTAAACTATTTCTCTTTCCAGATGACATGACCAACTATATAGAAAATCTAGAGGAGCTCAACATGATTACAGAACAAGATTAAAAATCAATTCTATTTCTATATATTTACAATGAACAATGGAAAAATGAAATTTATATAGACACAATTTTATTTACAATGGCATCAAAAATAAAATATTAGGAATGAAGCTATTAAGAGTTCAATATTTATAACCTGAAAATTAAAAAGCATTGTTGAAAGAAATGAAAGATTAAAATACATAGAAAATATGTGCTTATCAATTGGAAGATTAACATAAACATAATTAGTATTGTTAAGATAGCACTGCTACCTAAATTGATCTACAGATACAATGCAATCTCTATCAGAATCTCAGCTGGAAAAAAAGAATACCAGCTGATTTATTTGTAGAAATTGATAAGCTGATTCAAAAATTCATCAGGAATGCCTAGCCAGTTTGGGCACAATTCCTGGTGAGGGCACATGCCCGGGTTTCAGATTCAATCACCAGTGTGGGGTGTGCAGGAGGCAGCCAACTGGTGTTTCTCTCTCATCATTGATGCTTCTATCTTTCTTTCCCTCTTCCTTCCTCTCTGAAATAAATCAAAATCTATTTTTTTTAAATGCGTAAGGAATTGCAAGAGATTCAGGATATCTAAAACAGTAGGGGGACTCACACTTCCTGACTTTAAAAACTCATTATAAAACAACAGTAATCAAGACCTTATGGTACTGGCATAAGGATAGACATAGATAAATGAAATAGGATTGAGAGTCTAGAAATCAACCCATGTATCTATGGTCAAATGATTTTTTTATGATTGCCAAGAACATTCAATAGTCTTTTCAAGAAATGATGCTGGGTCACTGAATAGCTACAGACAAAGGAATAAAAGCAAAGCCTTGGGAGAATCCAAGATGGCGGCATAGGTAAACACCTACACTGTTGCCTCGCACAATAATTTCAAAACTACAACTAAAAGACAGAACGGGCATCATCCAGAACCACAGGAAAGCTGGCTGAGTGGAAAGTTTACAACTAGAAGGAAAGAGAGGGGCTCACAGAAACCCAGAGGAGCTGCAAAAAGCTGAGGTACGGAGACATGTGTGTGGAGAGAGCGGGTGCCGGAGAACCTGGCTGGCTTTCTCTGGCAGGAGGGAAACGGAGACTCTCAACGGCATTGAACCCCCTTATCCTACGACACTAAACCCCAGGTCAAGCCGAAACTCATACGGGAGGAGTTTGGACTGTGAAAAGGGAGAAGTGCATAAAAATTTAGGGGAGTTGCAAGAGATCAGAAGTCTGGTGATGCGCACGGCATTGCGCGCAGAGGACCAGCTGCTGATCGTGCCGCTGGCTTTCGTGAGTGGGTGGGAGACAGACCCTCCCAACTGTGCCACTTCTAACTTCACTAAACACCAGTTTCGGGCAAAACCCTGGGGACCCAGACTCATATGGTCCCGGAGCAACAGGGGAGCCGGAAAGGCAGCAGTCTAGAGGCACCGCAAGAGCGCATACATGCAAGGGACTGCTTCAACTATTACCCAGTCACGTGAGACTCGGAGGCCATGGAGGGTGGGGCCGACTGAAAGGCAAGGTGGTCCCTTAAGCCCTGAGACTCCCCCTATCCCCAGCTCAATAGAGAGGCTTCTGCAGTTTTGCAAGTCTGGTATCATAAGGCTGAATCCAACACAGAAGTTCTCCCGGCATAGTGAAAATGCTGAGTCAAGGGAAGGGATCACAAACAAAAGAAATGGATGAAAAAAACGACTGGATATAGAGTTCAAAACCAGGTTTTCAAGAATATCCTAGAAAAGATGGATAAATTTAGCAAGACCCAAGAGGAGATGAAAAAGATCCAACTAGAGATGGAAAAGAACCAACTAAAATTTAAACATACACTGACTGAATTAAAAAATATTGTACAGAAACCTAACAGCAGACTAGAGGGAGACAAGAATTAAGTCAAAAATTTGAAATATAAAGAAGCAGAAAACACTCAACTGGAAAAGCAAGAAGAGAAAATAATCCAAAAATGTGAAGATAATGTAAGGAGCCTCTGGGACAGCTTCAAGCGTACCAACATCAGAATTATGGGGGTGCCAGAAGAAGTGAGAGAGCAAGATACTGAAAACCTATTTAAAGAAATAATGACTGAAAACTTCCCACATCTGGTAAAAGAAATAGACTTACAAGTCCAGGAAGCACACAGAACCCCAAATAAAAGGAATCCAAAGAGTACTACACCAAGACACATCATAATTAAAATACCAAGAGCAAAAGACAAAGAGAAAATATTAAAAGCAGCAAGAGAAAAACAGTTCATTGCCTACAAGGGAGCACCCATACAACTGTCAGCTGATTTCTCAACAGAAATGCAGGCCAGACGGGAATGGCAAGAAATATTCAACGTGATGAATAGCAAGAACCTACAACCAAGATTACTCTACCCAGCAAAGCTATCATTCATAATTGAAGGGCAGATAAAGAGCTTCACAGATAAGAAAAAGCTAAAGGAGTTCATCAACTCCAAACCAGTATTATATGAAATGCTGAAAGGTACTCTTTTAGAAGAGGAAGAAGAAAAAGGTAAAAGATAAAAATTATGAACAACAAATATGTATCTATGAACAAGTGAATCTAAAAATTAAGTGAATTAAAACTTTGATCAACAGAATAAACTGGTGAATATAATAGAATCGGGAGCACAGAAAGGGAGTGGACTGATAATTCTCAGGGGGAAAGGGGTGAGGGGTGTACAGGAAGAGACTGGACAAAAACCATACACCTATGGATGAGATCAATGGGAGGGAGGCAAGGGCAGAGGGAAGGGTGGGAGCTGGGTGGAGGGGTGCTATGGACGGGAAAAAAGAGACACAAATGTAATAATCTGAATAATAAAGATTTAATTAAAAAAAAGAAAGAAAGCAAAGCCTTATCTCATGCCATGTATAAAAATCAACTCAAAATGGATAAAAGACCTAAATGTAAGAGCAAAAACTATAAATCTCTTGGATACATTTAGCAATGTATTCTTATACATGATACCAAAAACATAAATAACAAAAGGAAATAAATTGTATTTCATTTAAATTAAAACCTTTTGTACTTCAAAGAATACCAACAAGAAAAGTAAAAAGACAACCCATAAAATGGGAAAAAATATTTGCAAACCATTTATCTGATAAGGGTCTAGTATCTAGAATATATAAGGAACTTAAAACTAAAAAATCAAAAAATAAACAACAAAATTTAAAAATGAATAAAGGACTGGAATAGACATTTCTTCAGAAATGATAATACAAATGGCCAACAAGCACATGAAAAGATGCTCAAGGACATTAGTCATTAAGGAGGTACAAATCCAAACCACATGAGATACCACTTTACACCTACATTTAAAATGGTGAGGATGTAGAAAAATTAGAAATGCTTACATTGCTCGTGGGAATATAAAATGGTGTAGCTGCTATGGAAAACAGTTTGCCTGTTCTTCAAAGAGTTAAGAATAGTTTTACCATATGACTGAGCAATTTTACTCCTAGGTGAAAATACTCAAAAGAATTGAAAAATAGTTACTCAAATCTATTTTATGTACACCCATTTTTAGAGCAGCACTATTCATAATAGCCAAAAGGTAGAAAATGCACAAGTGTCCATCAACAGATGAATGGATTAATTGTATACACATACAATGGGATGTTATTCAGTTCTCCAAAAGTACTGATACATACTACAACATGGTTGAACCTTGAAAAAAACATTATGTTAAGTGAAAGGAACAAGATTGTATATCATATGATTCTATTTATATAAAATATCTAGAATAGCTAAATCCACAGAAACAATGCAGTTTGGTGGTTTCTAGGGGTTGCAGGAAGGAGAGAATGAGAAACATTTGCTTAAGGAGTATGGGGTTTTCTTCTGAGGTAATGAAAATATCTTAGAACGATATAAAGGTGGTAGCTTCACAACACTGTTATTGTACTAAATACCACTTAATTGTTCACTTTAAACTGGTTAATTTTATGTTATGTGAATGTGGAAACAACCCAAATGTCCATCAAACGATGACTGGATAAATAAAATGTAGTATCCTATATAATGAAGAGCTAAAATGCAAATGGTCATTGTGCCCTTGCACTAGGGCCGGGGGACCTGAGGCTGCACCCCCCCACCCAGCGCCTGGCCGGGGGACCTGAGGCTGTGCCCCTCGCCCTGCAGGGCTTGATGGGGGTGGGACCGGCTGGGTCTGGGTCTTGCACAATTTTGAGGTGCGTGCGGGTGGGCAGGGACTTGACTCTGGGGTCCCGGGGCATGCGCTGGGACTCTGACAGGAGGGAGATGTTAATATACATTTTACTAATTTTCTTTCATCTCTGACACTTCTATTATAGAGGAAGGGCAAATAGCAATATTAAAATGTTTCCTCTGATTGATTCCCTTTTAATGTACACAAATTTTGGGCCATTAGTATCCATATATTGGAATATTATTTAGCAATATTCAGGAATGAACTGACATGCTACAACATGGATGAATCTTGAAAACATTCTAAATGAAAGTAGGCAGTCACAAAAGGCCACATATTATATGATTCCACTGATAAGAAATATCCAGAAGAGGCAAATATATAGACAGAAATTAGATCAGTGGTTCCCTGTGAGGGTAGAGGTCAAGGGGGAATGATGGAGAGTAACTGCTAACAGGGATGAGTTACTTTTGAGGGTGTTTAAAGCGTTCTTAAATTAGATAGTGATGCTTGCATACTAAAAGCCACTCATATAAATATCATATGATATGACATGTGAATTATGCCAATAAAGCTGTTACAAAAGAGAATAAAAGGGAGATGAGAAGGGCAAGATATTAGGCAGACATTATTCTTGGTTTGTTGAGAGGGAAGGAGAGATAAATCGCTTAAGAAGAAGGCTGGGTCAATGGGAAAAAAGCAAGGGATTGATTACCATAGAAGTCAGTATAGTGGTTACCTGTGTGCATGTGAGGTGGTGGGGTGGGACCTGGAAGGGCTTCTGAGTGTTGTCAGCTTTGTATTTTTTAATGGTATAATCAAATATTATTTATTATTTATTACAGTTGTAAAATGCTTTGTAAATACTTTCCCTTATATTTGTTAGAAAGTATACTTTCTGATCACATTTTAAATTTAATACTAAGGCAGAATTAAGTTTTTTTAAACTAAAGTAATATTTCTTTACATTTTTCATAAAAATTACTATCTTGCTAAACAGGAATTTGAACCAGATTTACCCACATATGTGTGTATGCTTATAACTTGTCCTGACACTTAACTTTTTGCATATTTCCTTTGCTGAACTTCAGCCCCTGTCGTAATTTGGAATACAAAAGGAACTTCCAGGAAGGACATAGCATTACTTTAAATATGTAAAAATGGGAATAGAGTCATCAGTCAGTGACTAAGGATAGCCAAATTCAATTTTGCTGGTTTAAACTGTTGAATGTCCTGTCCTTCAGTGAGATCACCATTTGGCATTAAATATCGGGGATTGTGGGCAAGGTGAAAAGAAATGTGAATGCTAATAATGAATCAAGGGAGTAACTGAAGGAGATTTTGTTTGTTTAACTTGTTTTGTAATAAGATCAGTGCTTCAATGACTAACCAAGTTGTAGTGGAAGAGGAATTGCATGTTGCTTGGGAGATACTTAATGATATAAGAACTGTCAAAATTATTTTCATTTATCATGAATTCTAGAAAGAGAACTTTTAATCAGAATTATCACATTCCTTGGTTATCATTAACAAATCAACAAACAAGTGTTGGAGAGGATGTGGAAAAAAAGGAACCCTCCTTCACTATTGATGGGAATGCAGACTGGTAACCATTGTGGAAAACAGTATGGCATTTTCTCAAAAATTTCAAAATGGAACTGTCATTTGACCCAGTAATACCACTTCTAGGAATACATCCTAAGAAAACAGAAACACCAATCAGAAAGGATATATGCACTCCTATGTTCATAGCAGCACAATTCACCATAGCTAAGATTTGGAAACAGCCTAAATGCCCATCAGCAGATGAGTGGATTAGAAAAATGTGGTACATCTACACAATGGAATACTACGCTGTGATAAAAAAGAAGGAATTCTTACTATTTGCAGCAGCATGGATGGAACTGGAGAGCATTATGCTAAGTGAAATAAGCCAGGCAGTGAAAGATAAGTATCATATGAGCTCACTCATTTATGGATAATAAAGAACATTATAAACTGATGAACAAAAAGATAGATACAGAGCCAGAGAAGCATCGAACAGACTGTCAAATTACAGTGGGAAGGCTGGGGATAAGGGGAGGTAAGAGATCAACTGAAGGACTTATATGCATGCATATAAGCATAACCAATGGACGCCAAGACAATGGGGGTATACGGTGAGGGCATGGGGGGTAAGGGAGGCGAGGGGAAGGTCAATGGGGGGAAAAAAAGGAGGCATATGCACTACTATTTGTAATACTTTATAAACAATAAAAAAAGAAAAAAAAAGAATGATCACATTCCTTTTTTCCTCTTTAAACACTATTTGGTCTTTAGGGAATACAGCACTTCAGTTTCACTCAAAATCCCAAATAGAATCATACTGCATGATTGTAATCAGAAAAAAAAAAAGCGTAAATAGCACACAAGAAAGACTTGTAAGGCTGCTTTACCAAGTTTAAATATAACTTTGTATCTCTAAGCAAATCCATAATTAATCTTCTTTCTCTGCTTTTTTCCCAATAGTCATAACTAATTTGTATTGGAACTTTAATCCAAAATTCTTAAACTCTTAGTCTAATTGGGAAAGAGGAATTTTAGTAGGTTAACATGTAATAGGCCTATTTGTGATTTTTTAAATACTATGCTAAAACGCAAAATAGGACCTGGGTTTGATATATAGCCTTTTGTTCCTTACCTCAATACTATGTGTTTTTTTTTGTTTTTTGGTCTTTAATAGTTGATAGTCAATATTATATTAGTTTCCCGTATGCAGCATAGTGGTTAGACATTTATTAAATTTACAAAATGATCACCCTAGTAAATCTAGTACCCACTCCCACACCATATATAGTTATTACAATATTATTGACTCTATTCCCTATGCTGTACTTTACATCCCCATGACTATTTTGTAAATGCCAATTTGTACTTCTTAATTCCTTCATCTTTTTCATTCAGTTCCTTAAAGCCCCTCTCATCTGACAATCATCAAAATATTCTCTGCTCATCATTGATGTTTCTCTCTCTCTCTCCCTTCCCTTCCTCTCTCTGAAATCAATAATATATATATAGCTGAAACCGGTTTGGCTCAGTGGATAGAGCGTCGGCCTGCGGACTGAAAGGTCCCAGGTTCGATTCCAGTCAAGGGCATGTACCTTGGTTGCGGGCACATCTCCAGTGTGGGGCATGCAGGAGGGAGCTGATCGATGATTTTCTCTCATTGATATTTCTAACTCTCTATCCCTCTCCCTTCCTCTCTGTAAAAAATCAATAAAATATATTAATATATATATATATATATATTCTCTATATCTATGAGTTTGTTTCTGTTTTGATTATTCATTGCTTTTCAGATCCACATATAAGTGAAATCATATGGCATTTGTCTTTCTCTGAATTATTTCACTTAGCATAATATGTTTCAGGTCTATTTTCTTATTGCATATTGTAAGATTTTATTCTTTTTTTGTGGCTCAGTAATATTCCATTGCATATTTGACCATCTATCAATGGACACGTAGGTTGCTTTCATATTTTTGTCTCTTGTTATAGTCTTTGTTTTATAGTCTATTTTGTCTAATATAAATATTGTTACTCTAATTTTTTTTCTGTAATAATTGCCAGTTTTATTTCTCTGGCTAAGAGATCCATAGGTGATATGAGGCTTACATTTTAAAAAGGTATTTTTTTTACTGATTTAAGAGTAGAAGGGAGAGAGAGAGATAGAAACATCAATAATGAGAGAGAATCATTGATCAACTGCCTCCTGCACACCCTCTACTGGGGATTGAGCCCACAACCCAGGTATGTACCCTTGACCTGAATCAAACCTTAGGCCCTTCAGTCCAAAGGCCGATGCTCTATCTACTGAGCCAAACCAGTCAGGGTTATATTTTAATAGTTACTTCATCAAAAGTTTAGGGCTCCTATTGCCCTTATAAACTGGTTGCAAATTATTTGATTTTTTACTTACTAAAGAATTTTAATTCTGTCTGTGACACAAATTCATTAAAAATACAAGTAAGTACATTGACCAGTTTGGCTCAGTGGATAGTGTTGGGCTGTGGATTAAAAGGCCCCGGTTTGATTCCAGTCGAGGACATGTGCCTTGGTTGCAGGCTTATCCCCAGTGGGGGGGGGGTGCAACAGGCAGCTGATCGATGTTTCTCTCTCATCGATGATTCTAACTCTCTATCCCTCTTCCTTCCTCTCTGTAAAAAATATATTTAAAAAATACATATAAGCAAAAAGAAAACTCACCACACAGAAATAAGCACAGTTAAGTTTTTGGTGTATATATGTATACACACATGCATGGAAACATATAATTTGGGATTTTTATCGTACATATGTGAGTTGATATTAAATATGCTTTGTAACTTATGTTACTTTACAATATGGAATGAAGATATTTTCATGCATTTGTGTAAAACCTCCTAGTTGAAAAATAGACCTGGAGAATGGGTCAAAATACAAAATCTAGTAAGATGCTGGTTAACAAGGAAACTAAAACAAAATTCCACCAGATGATTAAAAGCAAAATGAAGATAAATGATACATCAGAATATGCTAACAGAAAGCAGGGGCCAGATTTAAAAAAGAAAAGAATTCAAGGCCTAAGGTACACAGGATAAGGTCATCTGCAAGAAGATCTTTGCTTTCAATGCATCATTACAAACTTGTTTTTACTCTTCTTATTTCTTCTCTAAGCCTTTCCAACTCATATAATCCTCTTAGCATTTCTTCAGGATCCAAATGCCTAATGGGAATGTCCTCTTTAAATGCCTGGACAGGTTGAGTCAGCCCGCTTCTAAAGTTTCCTTCTGCTTCCTGTGGTACATCTTCTGAAAGGTGGTCTTCCTTGACCTTTGGCATGTTCTGTGGTTTCCTTCATTTTCTTCACAAGACTTTAGCATGTTGAGTATTTTTCTATTATTTCCTTTTTGAATAAATTAATCCTGCAGGGATCCAGCAACTTTTTCTCCTTCCCTCACTCAATTTGTGTCACTTCCCAAAGACCAAATGTCCTAAAAGGATCTGGGACACTTTCCCAACATTTTTTTTTCATTTCCATTTGCCTAAAATAGCTTCTTCTATACCTTTATTTTCGATCTGTGTATCTTTTGATTTGAAGTGGTTCTCCTGAATATGGATGTGCCTTATTTTCTTATCCATTCAGCCACCCTGTCTTTGGATTAGAGCATTTAATCCATTCACATTTTTAAAACAATATATTTTATTGATTTTTTACAAAGAGGAAGGGAGAGGGATAGAGAGAAACATCGATGAGAGAGAGACATCATTCAGCCGCCTCCTGCACAGCCCCAACTGGGGATGTGCCCCCAACCAAGATACATGCCCTTAACTGGAATCAAACCTGGGACCTTTCAGTTCGCAGGCCGACGCTCTATCCACTGAGCCAAACCTGTTTCGGCTAATCAATTTACATTTAAAGTAACTCTTGATATGTATGTTGTTATTGCCATTTTATTATTACAATTTTTATCCCCTTTTTCTTTTTTTTTAAATTAAATCTTTATTATTCAGATTATTACATTTGTTTCTCTTTTTTCCCCTCCATAGTACTCCTCCACCCAGCTCCCACCCTTCCCTCTGCCCTTACCTCCCTCCCATTGACCTCATCCATAGGTGTAGGATTTTTGTCCAGTCTCTACCTGTACACCCCTCACCCCTTTCCCCCTGAGAATGATCAGTCCACTCCCTTTCTGTGCTCCTGATTCTATTATATTCACCAGCTTATTCTGTTGATCAAATTTTTAGATTCACTTGTGGATAGATATGTATTTGTTGTTCATAATTTTTTGGCTTTTACCTTTTTCTTCTTCCACTTCTAAAAGAGTACCTTTCAGCATTTCATATAATACTGGTTTGGAGTTGATGAACTCCTTTAGCTTTTTCTTCTCTGTGAATCTCTTTATCTGCCCTTCAATTCTGAATGATAGCTTTGCTGGATAGAGTATTCTTGATTGTAGGTTCTTGCTATTTATCACGTTGAATATTTCTTGCCACTCCCATCTGGCCTGCATCATTTCTGTTGAGAAATCAGCTGAGTCATATGCGTGTTCCCTTGTAGGTAATGAACTGTTTTTCTCTTGCTGCTTTTAATATTCTCTCTTTGTCTTTTGCTCTTGGTATTTTAATTATGATGTGTCTTGGTGTGGTCCTCTTTGGGTTACTTTTATATGGGTGCTTCCTGGACTTGTAAGTCTATTTCTTTTACCAGATGTGGGAAGTTTTCAGTCATTATTTCTTTAAATAGGTTTTCAGTATCTTGCTCTCTCTCTTCTTCTGGCACCCACACAATTCTGATGTTGGTACGCTTGAAGCTGTCCCAGAGGCTTCTTACATTATCTTCACATTTTTGGATTCTTTTCTCTTCTTGCTTTTCCAGTTGAGTGTTTTCTACTTCTTTGTATTTCAAATTTTTGACTTGATTCTTGCCTTCCTCTAGTCTGCTGTTAGGACTCTGTATAATACTTTTTATTTCAGTCAGTGTCTTTAGTTGGTCCTTTTTCATCTCCTCTTGGGACTCGCTAAAATTATCCATCATCTATAGTTCGATCTTTTGCATCTCTAGTTGGTCCTTTTTCATCTCCTCTTGGGACTTGATAAATTTATCCATCTTTTCTAGCATATTCTTGAAAAACCTTATAAGCGTGGTTTTGAACTCTATATCCAGTCGTTTTTTTTCCCTCCATTTCTTTTGTTTGTGATCCTTTCCATTTTCTCGGCATTTTCACTATGCAGGGGAAACTTCTGTGTTGAATTCAGCCTTATGATACCAGACTTGCAAAACCGAAGAAGCCTCTGTTGAGCTTGCGATGGGTGGAGTCTCAGGGCTTAATGGACTGCTTTGCCTTCCAGTCGGCCCCGCCCTCCACGGCCCCTGAGTCTCACGTGACTGGGTAATCGCTGGAGTAGTCCTTGTGCGAGCGCGCCCGCAGTGCCTCTAGACTGCTGCCTTTCTGGCTCCCCTGCACACCAGGACCACACGAGTCTAGGTCCTCAAGGTTTCACCTGAAACTGGGGCTTAGTGGAGTCAGAAGTGGCACAGTTGGGAGGGTCTGTCTCCCGCCCACTTGCGAAAGCCAGCGGCACAATCAGCAATCTGTCCTCTGTGCAGTGCCGTGCGCCACCAGACCTCTGATCTTTTGCGACTCCCCTAAATTTCCGTGCACCTCTCCCTTTTCTCACAGTCCAAACTCCCCCCGTATGAGTTTTGGCTGGATCTGGGGTTTAGTGTTGTAAGATAAGGGGTTCAATGCCGTTGGGAGTCTCCGTTTCCCTCCCGCCAACGAAAGCCAGGCAGGTACTCCGGCACCTGCTCTCTCAGCGCGCGCATCTCCATACCTCAGCTTTTTGTAGCTCCTCTGGGTTTCTGTGAGCCCCTCTCTTTCCTTCTAGCTGTAGAACTTCCACTCAGCCAGCTTTCTTGTGGTTCTGGATGATGTCCGTTCTGTCTTTTAGTTGTAGTTTTGAAATTGTTGTGTGAGGCAGCAGTATAGGTGTTTACCTATACCGCCATCTTGGATTCTCCTCCTTTTTCTTCTTAAAGAAGTGCCTTTAACATTTCTTGTGATGATGAACTCCTTTATTTTTTTCTTATCTGGGATATTTCTGTATTTCTTGACCTGGGTGGTGGTTATTGCAGGTGTGCCTATATAATTACTTACACTGAAAAATTGTGCTTTATGCACTTTCCTGGATGTGCATCTTCCATCTGGTTACTCAGATCAAAAATTTTGAAGTCACCTTGACTTTTTTCTTATCTTATACCCCATATCTAACTAATCAGAAAACCTTGTCAGTTTTACTTTTACCCCTTCTTACCATCTGGTTTGATCCACTATCATCTCTCACCTGGACAAAGGCACTAAGTAGATTTCTAACTAATCTATCCTTCTGGTTTAGTTTATTTTCTCCCTAGCAACCAGGTTTTTTTTTTCTCCTTGACTTGAAGATATTTCTAAATGAGATAAATGTAGACGTGTATCAGATACTCCAAATAAGATATAAAACATTTCCTCTGTCCCCCCAAAGTTCCAAAAGGATCCCTTTTTGGGGGTTAATCCTCACCCAAGGATATTTTTTCCCCATTGGTTTTTAGAGAGAGTGGTAGGGGGAGAGAGAGAAAAAAAAAACCACATCAATGTGAGTGCCTCCCATACTTGCGTCACAAATGACCAGGGCTGGGGATGGATCCTGCAACAGAGGTAGGTGCTCTTTACTGGAATTGAACCCATGACAGGCTGACACTCCAACCACTGAGCCAAACTGGCTAGGGCCAGAAGGATCCCTTTTATTTATTTTATTTATGAAAATTTAAGGCCAGTTTATTAAGTTCATTGATGAAAGCTTTCAGAAGAATATTCTCCTGAAAATTGTTTTTTCTTAGAAAAAAAGAAAGAAAAATCAACACTCTCTCAGCATAGCCACAAATGCTGTGGCAGTCTAAGCCTCTCTTCAGGGGATGGTCCATCAGTTGGTCAAGTCACTCCCTGGGTCAGCAATATTGTAGTCTGAATTATCCTCATCATCTTCCAGCTCCAAGTCATCTATTTCCTGAGACAACGACTCATCTATCTCCACATTGTTCCCAGTATCCTCCAAGAACTGGATATCAGATATGTCAAGATTGTGATCTGTTTCAAATGGCTGTTTCCTACTTATTTATTCCTGCTTGTTTTTTTCTTTCATTCTTTTTAATTTCCAATAATTCTGCATCAAACTTGGCTTTCCAACTTAAGAAATTCTCAACTATAACAGGAGTGCAATGAAATAATGGCTTTTCGGCTTCTGCTTTTTTGTTTCTTTTCTTCTGCTCTTCTAGTTTTTATTTGATCTACTGTTTCATTTAATTTTTCTTGTACAGCTGTCACTAAAGTAAAGAACATCACCATACCAAGATTTTCTTCTGCCTGTAAAGCTAATAATTGTAAGATGCTTGAGACAACATTATCTTCTAGATTTTCCTGGGAGAATCTATACTAATAAAAGGGTAATATGCGAATTAGAATGGGCATCTACCGGACATCCATCTGGACATCCTTCTGGGCAAAGCCATGGTGGCAGGGCTGAGGCAGAGGCAGTTAGGGGCAATCAGGCTGGCAGAGGAGAGCAGTTAGGGAGATTAGGTTGGCAGCGGAGAGCAGTTAGGGGAATCAGGATGGCAGGGGAGAGCAGTAGGGGCAAACAGGCTGGCAGGGGAGAGCAGTTAGGAGGATCAGGATGTCAGGGGAGAGCAGTTAGGGGAATCAGGCAGGCAGGCAGAGAGGTTAGGGGCGATCAGGCAGGCAAAGAGGTTAGGGGCGATCAGGCAAGCAGGCAGGTGAGTGCTTACAGCCAGTGGTCCAGGATTGTGAGAGGGATGTCCGACTGTACCCGAGGGATCCTGGATTGGAGAGGGTGCAGGCCAGGCTGAGGGACCCCCCACCCCCGTGCATAAATTTCATGCACCGGGCCTCTAGTATTTCATAAAGGGGGATTTCATGTGGATATTTCTCACCATATGTAAACTTGAGGGTAGTCTGGACAGTTTCATCATTTTCTCTAGCCTCAAATATCACAGTAATGGTGAAGCTAAGATAATTTTCTGATAATACTACAAAGGAGTTGGGGTAGATGGACTCCAGAGCCTCCAGCTCCTTGTGCTGCTCCTTGCTGTAGTCTGTCATCATTGCCTTCACTGCTGCCCATGGATTTCCCAGACACCCAGGCGATGAGCCATAGCCGGGACCACATCTACACTGGGAGAGCGGGCAGTGGCCAGGCTGGCACAGAAGCAGAGTCCCCAGCTGAGGCATCAGGGGCCCCCAGAAGGATCCCTTTTAAAGCTAGTATGAGATCATGTCATTCCTCTGCACAAAAACTTATTGAGATAAGGCTATAAACAGTCTGTGCTGCCCCTCTCCCATCTTTTGTTTATCTAATCTTGGAGTTCTTTCCACTTCCTTGAGTCCACTCCAATTATATTGCTTCCTCACTGTTCCTAGAACATATGTCTGATACTTTCCTGCCTCAGGGTATTTGCACATGATTTTATGGCTCTTTTCTGGAATGTTCTCCTGCTGTATACGTTTTTAGGTCTCTGCTCAAATGTCACCCTCAGAAGAGGCCCTCACCATTCTAAATAAAATAACCTTCTCCACACCACTGCACTCTTATCTCCCTATATTGCTTTATTATTTTTCATAGTACTTATATCAATTTGATATTATGTATCTGTATGTATAAATCTTTTACTGTCTCTCATGTAAGTTCTATGAGAGGAGGAACTTGAGGGCTTTTGTTATGGCTCTATCTCCAGTGCTTAAATCAATCAGTACCTGCCCATAAAGTGGGTGCTCAAAACTATTAAATTAATATCCACAGATTCTAGTTTACCATCATGTCACCTGGACTTGTGTACCAACCTAACCCATCTCCCTATTTCATGTCTGGCTCCTTAAATTAATTTCTCACACCATAAAATTATATTTATAAAATTCAAATCTGATCATTTCACTTTCTTCTTTAAAACCCTCTGAAGGCACCCTTTTGCCCTTCAAAATCCTTAACATGAATTGCAAAGTGTCTGTTGTTTGGCCCTGACTACCTGGTCACTTTGCCTTTTTCCTTTAACCATCCTGGACTGTTTTGAGTTCTGAGCTGAAACCAGTCTCATACTTCAGGTCATTGGAATATACTTAACTCTCTGCCTGGGATATTCTCTTTCCCACCAGGGTCATTTCCTATGGGAGACTCCTCTGAATTCAGACAAGGTTAGCTCTTTCAGAGTACAGCTGCAATCTCATCTCTGCTGGCACACTTTTTTTTTGTAAGCATGAAAAGTATCTTGAGTACACCATTGATTTATGTACTTTTGCAGTGTTATTATCCCTTTAAGAATCTACTGCCTGGCCAGTATGGCTCAGTAGTTCAGTCGACTTATGAACCAGGAGATCATGGTTTGATTCTGGTTCAGGGCACATGCTTGATACCCTGTGGGGGCATGCAGGAGGCAGCTGATCAAATTGTATTTTTAAATACATTTTTTATTGATTTCAGAGAGGAAGGGAGAGGGGAGAGATAGAAACATCAATGATGAGAGAGAATCATTGATTGGCTGCCTCCTGCATGCCCCCTACTGGGGATCGAGCTAGCAACCCGGGACCCTTTACTCCACAATCCGATGCTCTATCTGCTGAGCCAAACCACCTAGGGTTTATATATATGTATATGTATACATATATATATATATATATATGTATATGTATACATATATATATATATATATTAATACAGTATTTATTTGTCTTCCTTTTGTCAAACCCTGAGCCAACCACTTTCCCCAGGCTGCCTAGGGAGGTATAGGAAAAGGAACATGCAGAGCAGATAAGACATGGGAAAAAGAACTATGGGAGGTGGACACAGCTCCTTCACATGGCGAAGAGGATGAGAAAGGCCACCATCAGGCAAAAGAGCCCCATGGCTTCTGAGAGGGCAAAGCCCAGAATGGCGTAGAAGAGCTGTTGCTTCAGAGAAGAGTTCCTGGCATAACCAATGATGAGGTTCCCAAATACAGTCCCAATTCCAGCCCCAGAGCCTGCCACACCTACTGTGGCAGCCCCAGCCCCAATGAACTTGGCTGCTGTGTTGATGTCCCTTGAAATGGCACTGGTTTGAAAGCTGCAGCTAGAAATAACCCAGGTCAGGAGATGTGGGGCCGCCAAGCTGCTGAGGCTCTCATCTGTCAGTGTCTCTGGTTGCTTCAGCACCACTGCAGACATTGACCGGCTCAGCTGAGAGGCACTCCTGACCAAGGAGGGGGTAGAGACAAACTTGGTGCAGGCATACATTTTCAGGGGATGAGAGGAGCTGATCCCAGTGCAGAGAAGACAGAGAGGGGCGGGGGTGTTAAAATATATTAAAAAAAAACTATACTAAAAAAATGCTGAATTCTATGGATTCTAAGAAAAATGTTTATTTGTATTTATTTTGGATATTCTCTTAAGATTCACAGATAGGTATTAAAAAAACATGTGGAGTAGTAGACAAATATTATCTTTCTCCTCTTCTCTCAGCTCTTTAACTTCTTGCGTGCTCTTGGTCTGGGGAGCAGGACCTGGTCTTTCTGTTCCCCTCTTCTTCCCCCCAGGACAGTGGTCGGCAAACTCATTAGTCAACAGAGCCAAATATCAACAGTACAACAATTGAAATTTCTTTTGAGAGCTGAAAACCGACTTCAGCGCATGGGCCACGAAGTTTCAATAGCACTGTACTTGTGTGCCTGCAGATGGTATTTTGTGGGGCCAAAGAGTCACATGTGGCTCGTGAGCCGAAGTTTGCCGCCCATTGCCCAAGGGAATTAGTTTACCTTTGTCTTTCCCTCTCCTAAGTGCCAAGGGCCTTTCTTTTTATTATTATTTTTAAAATATTTTTATTGATTTCACAGAGGAAGGGAGAAGGAGATAGAGATAGAAACATCAATAATGAGAGGGAATCATTGATCAGCTGCTTCCTACATGCTCACCACTGGGAATTGAGCCTGCAACCTAGGCATGTGCCCTGACCTGGGAATCAAACCATGACCTCCTGGTTCATAGGTTGATGTTCAACCACTGAGCCACACCAGTCGGGCCCTTCTTTTTATTTTTTAATTTATTTTTATTGTTGAAAGTATCACCAATGTCTCTCTTTTGCTCCCATTGGTCCCTTTCAGGCCCTTTCCCTATCCTGCTCAGGCCTTCACCACACTATTGTCTATGTCCCTGGGCTAGGCATGTATGCATATAAGTTCCCTGGGTAAGCTCTTCCCACCCACCCTGCATCCCTACCTTCCTTCTGAGATCCATCAGTCTGTTCTATGCTTATGTCTCTAGCTCTATTTTGTTCATTAGTTATTTTGGTTCATTAGATTCCACATGTGAGTGAGACCATATGATATCTGTCTTTCTCTGACAGGCTTATTTTGATTAGCATAATACTCTCCAGGTCCCTCCAGGCTGTCTCAAAGGGTGCAGCCATGATGGAAAAACAGTATGGAGTTTCCTCAAAAAAATAAAAATGGAACTGCCATTTGACCCGGTATTTCCACTTCTAGGAATATATCCTAAGAAACCTAAAACACCAATCAGAAAGATTATATGTGAGGAGAAACCAAGATGGCAGTATAGGTGAACACCTAAACTGCTGCCTCAGACAACAATTACAAAACTATAACTAAAAGACAGAACGAACACCATCCAGAACCACAGGAAAGCTGGCTGAGTGGAAATTCTACAACTAGAAGGAAAGACAGGGGCTCATGGAGACTCAGAGGAGCTGCAAAAAGCTGAGGTACAGAGACACGCACATGGAGAGGACAGGCAGTGGAGTGCTTGGCTGGCTTCCTCTAGCGCAGTGTTTCTCAACCTTCCTAATGCCGCGACCCTTTAAGACAGCTCCTCATGTGGTGGTGACCACCAACCATAAAATTATTTCCGTTGCTACTTCATAACTGTAATTTTGCTACTGTTATGAACTGTAATGTAAATATCTGATATGCAAGATGTATTTTCATTGTTACAAATTGAACATAATTAAAGCATAGGGATTAATCACAAAAACAATATGTAATTATATATTGTGAAATATTTATTTCTAATTACAAATAAATGAAATTTTGTCTTGAATCGTGGTGTAGCATGGGCAACAGTCTTCATATAACAACAGTAAACAACATTGCTACATTTTGCTACACCGAGGAGCGGTGTATTGGTTCTTAAGACCATGGGAAATAGGTGTTTTCCAATAGTCTTAGGCTACCCCTGTAAAAGGGTTATTCGACCCCCAAAGGGGTCGCGACCCACAGGTTGAGAACCACTGCTCTAGCAGGAGGGAAACGGAAACTCCCGACTGCACTGAACCCCAGTTGTGACTGCACTGAACCCCAGTTCCGGGCGAGACTCATATGAGGGGAGTCTGGACTGTTGTGAAAAGGGAGGAGTGCATGGAAATTTAGGAGACCCGCAAAGGACAGAGGTCTGGAGGCGCATGAGCGCGAGGGCACACACAGAAGGCTGACTGCTGATTGTGCTGCTAGCTTTCTCTAGTGGGAGGGAGACAGAACCTCCCAACTGCACTGAAATCCACTTCCAACTGCACTGATCCCCATTTTCGGGAGAGACCCTGGGGACTCAGACTCATATGGTCCCCAGAGTACACAGAAACTCAGGGGAGCCGGAAAGGCAGAGGTCTGGAGGCCCGAGAGCACGAGTACGCAGAAAGGGCTGCAGAGATTACCGAGGAACACTGAGACCCAGGGGCTGCATAGGGCGGGGCTGACGGGAAGCCAAGGCTGTCTGCTCAGCCCTGAGACTCCACACATCGAAGCCAAGCACAGAGGCTTTTGCAATTTTGCAAGTCTTGTCTCATAAGGCTGACTCTAGCATAGAAGTTCTCCCACCTGATCCCCACAGCCAATTGGCTTGGAGTTCAATTCCCCACAGTGATACCAACAACAATCAAGACTTAACTACAACAAGGCTGTACACACAGTCCACAAAGGCGTGCACCAAGAGAGTCCACCTCAGGTAACTGGGGAGGTGGAGCTACTGGGCCATATAGCTACTCTACTAACTCAGGGAAGCAGCGAAAATGTGGAGACAAAAAAACAAATTACAAATAAAAGAAAGGAGGAAAACAAATGACTGGATAAAGAGTTCAAAACCATGGTTATAAGGTTTATCAAGAATTTCCTAGAAAGGATGGATAAATTTAGCGAGACCCAAGAGGAGATGAAAAAGGACCAACTAGAAATTAAACATACACTGACTGAAATAAAAAATATTATACAGAGACCTAACACCACTGAGCAAAACCAGCCAGGGCCTGCGTGATGCTTTCTTAAGCCCTTTTCCCAGGAGGCTTCTCAAGTTATCTAAGGCATCTCCACTATAATTTATACACTGTTATACAATGTTTCATATTAATACACTGAGAAGCATACAGTATCTCTCCTATGGTTTTCTTTTAAAAATGAATAATTTAAATTTAATAACAAGAAAACATCAGACAAACCAAAATTTGGAGGTAGCTACAAAATAACTGGCCAGTACTCTTCAGATGTGTCAAGGACATGAATGACAAAAGAAAGACTGAGTGTTCTTCCAGAATAAGAGAGACATCACAACTAACTGCAATGTGTGACCCTGGATGGCATTGTGGTTCAGAAAGAGGACATTAATAGAGCAATTAATGAAATTTGAATAAGCTCTATAAATTACTTAACAGCATTGTACCAATGTTAATATTGCAATTTTACTAACAGAATGCAGTTATGTGTGTATAAGAGATCTGTTTACTCCAACTTTTTATTTCAATGCAATCCCAAGAAAAATTCCAGCATGTTTTTGCAATAGTTGACATGATGAATCTAAATTTTTTATGCAAATGCAAATAAACAAAAAAAAGTTTCACATTGTGAGTTTATGTTTTTGAACTCCTCCAAAGTTGGGATTGGGTTTATCCTGAGAGAGCAACCCAATGCATTTTTTCTTATACTCATCACACCTGTCTAGCTAGGTGAGTACAGGGGCTGTGTCCATTGTTTGCTGTAATCCCTTACCCAGACACAGAATAGCTGTTCAAAGAATATCTGTAAGTGGATTAATGATGTAAATTTAAAAAATCCTAATCCACAATTTATTCTTACATTTTTTTCCCCTGGGATCAGCCCAAATTTTAGCCAGATCAATAAAAATTTACTAATCATTTGGCCTAACTGGCTTCCCTACCTCTTGTCATTCATCTCCCTGCCATCTATCTGATAGTCTGCAACGAAAATTTTTTTAAAAGTCTGATTTTGTTCCCTTTCCCAAAACTCTGCTATCTCCCCATTATCAACAGAATATATAGTCAAGCTTCTCAACTTGGATTCAAGGATTTGGCCCCAATCTCTCTCTTGAAACCTCTCTGGGTTTATTTATTAAGAGCTTATTATATGTCAAGCACTGAGCTAGTTATAGGAGTTCACAAATCAGTTGTGAAGACAGGTTTCTAGATTAACTTTAATAGGGGGTGATATTACAGGGTCTGTGACTATATACACTTTCAGACAATGCATTATAAAATACTAGATTTTTGCCTCTGCAGGTTCCCAAGTTCAGTCTACAACTGCAATGTCCAATATGGGGCTACCAGCCACATTTCAAGTGCCCAACAGCCATATGAAGGCAGCAGCTATCATACTGGACAGCACAGCATAGATCATTTCAATTATCCATGGAAAGGATGGTTAGTGTAGATGCTTCAAAGAGAGCAAGGGCCATTTCCCATATATGCATTCTGTGGTGCTAGCCACTAGTCAGTCCCCCAACCCAATTCTCCCACTCACCTCCATACCTTGGCTGGGGTGTATTATGGCACAGGCTCCTAATAGAAATAATGCATGAAAGTACTTGTGCAAACCATTAAGTGATACTGAAATGTGATATAACAAATAGATTCAGTTCTTTCTTTCACCACAGTTTTGGTTATTTCAAACAAATTCTAGCTCTTGTCTTAAATTTCTCCCATCCTTGCAATTTATGCCAGAGTTTTGAAAAGTTACACACAGGCAGCATTTATACCAGGTAAAAATACACATTATACCTACCTTGGTGCTTTCACAAGCCATCTATCCAGGAACCTACTTCATCACCTGCCTTTTCCTCTGTCATTTTCCCTACAAAGGAAGGACACAAATTAATATTTCCAAAATATTTATTTTGAAATTGGAAAAAAGGGGAAAACTAAGTGATGGGAATTGGATCCGAATTGGGGTTTTCTGGAAAATCATAAGTACCATCCTCTTCTGCATCCTGATGCTTATCCAGTTTAGCAATTAATTCTTTCGCTGGATTGAAGACGCCATTGGTCTGCTGGTCACAGACGTAGCAGCGCGGGGTCGTGCGGTAATGCTGCAGTGCACAGCTCTCGCAGAAATAATGCCTGCACTTGGTGACGACTGGGTTTTGGAAGGACTGGCGACAGATGAAACATTTGAATGGTATTTCCTCACTATCACTTCCCACTTCATAGTTTTCATCTTCATAGACACCATAGCGACCCTCATCAAGCTCACGTTCGATCTGCCACCCGTGCTTGTAATCTGATCGGTCATGGAGGAATTTGCAGCTGTCTCCGAAGCCGCAAAAGCCAGTCTCCTTATAGTCCTTACAAATGTCGGGCTGGTAATCCCAGCGCACAGTGGCACGTAGATGCTCAGGAGCTCGGATGGGGCCCTTCCGCACCATTCCGGAGGAAGCATTGCCCATGGATGTATCTTTGGGTTTCATGTATTTCTGATAGTTATTGATTCCCCGATAGATCTTGTCATCTTCCTTGCCTCTCAGCTCCTCCTGGATCTTCTGGCTGCGCTCAAAGATGGCTTGTGCGTCACGCTCCTTTTCTGTGTCTAGTTCGTAGACAGCAGTCGCCCCCATATCCTCTGGCCCCACGGGTTTCGCCGAGCGGGTGGATTTGTAGACCACACGGAGAGTCTCAGTCTCATTACCCTTACCATCCCCCTCCTCCTCCTCCTCGCTACTCAATTCACAATAAACCATCTTCTGTTTACCACTGCCACGGGTCTTCTGTATCATCGGATTGTGAGTCGCCCGCTTCTTTTCGCGGCGAACCACAGTGCTGCCTTCGTCGCTGCTGCTGCTGCTGCTGTCTCCGGGCTCTGGGTCGCAGATCGGGCGCTTCCTGCGGCCTACGGCCCCCTTTCGTCCAGGCTTTTTGAACAGGAAGGTGCACACCTGGTCTGTCGCCTTTTCAGGGGAAAGTTGCTCTGCCATTGTGCAGCCCCGAGTTCCGAAACAGACGCTTCGTCGAGCACCCAAAGCAAAGTGCGCCCGGGTAGCTGGAGCACTCGGGTGCGCGAGTACGCCACTTTAGAACCCTGCGGGCCACCGTCGTTTCCTCCGGAATACGTGACCCCGCCCAGCCGCGGGGCTCAGTGGGAAGGATCGAAGTCGGTCACTTTTAAGGACCTGGAGGTATTTTTCTGGCCTTGGTAACCTTGCCGCGATGTGGTTCGAGATTCTCCCCGGTCTCGCTGTCATGGGCGTGTGCTTGCTCATCCCCGGAATTGCCACCGCTCACATTCACAGGTTCAGCAACGGGGGCAAGGTGAGGAGGCTGCTGTTCCGCGGCCCGGCGTTACGTAATGGGCCCTGGATTAGGGAGGTGGTTAGCATCCGGAACCTCTGTAGGAGAAGGGGGATACCAAGGTCGCCCCACGCCTTTTTTTCCGTGTTGCCTAAAAGCGGAGGTTTGCGGAACGAAGCCCGACGTAAACAACATTCTACTCTAGCAAAACCCAGCTAGTTGTTGGGTGGAGAAGAGTGGGCCAGAGGGCCAAGTGGAGACTGGTGCATGCAAAAGTAAAAGTAGCAGAGGTTAGGTCCCAACTCCTCCATAGAGGAGGGGGGTGTCGCTTATGCTTGCCTCCACTCCTTCCCATTCCTAATCTTTCATGATTTTGATTTTAACTTCTCGTATTCACATTTTAGTAATTTCTCATTCTACTTCCCCAACCTTAATTAGGTTTTTTAACTTGACATTTTTTATCCCCCATTTTCTCTTGCAAGCCTTTAAGAATGTACCTCAAGATCCTGTGTTTTTTTTTTCCATATTGTAATTACCCCCTCTTCCTAGTCCTTTATATCATCTCTAGAGTACAAAGTATAAATGTATTTGCTTTTTGGTTTGTCCTTCACAAAACCGCTGTTGTCTTTCTATTAGGTCCCCAAAAGAAACAAGTAGTTATGTGGTTAAGATGGCGTGGGGCCAGGGAGGAAAGAAAAAATATGATCCAGATTAAAATACAAAGTGTAAATTATCATGTCAATTCTAAAGTTTGGTGGTCCAATTTTTTTTTAACGGAGGGGTAGACAGAGCGAGGGGGGAAGGAGGAGGGAAGGAAAGAGGGAGGGAGGGAGGGAGAAAGAGAAAAATCAATTCAACAGAGACATATCCATTGGTTGCCTCCCACTTGCGCCCAGATTGGGTGGGGGATGGAACCTGCAACCCAGGTACGTGCCCTTGACTGTGCCCTTGATGGGGAATTGAACATGGGACCTTTTGGAGCTCTGGCCCACACTGGAACTACTTACCTACACTGGCCAGGACAGTGGTCCGATTTTATTTAGGATTCTAGTCTTATACTGTTAATTTGGTTTTTGTTTCAGTAATGATTCCAGTATTCTAGAATGTCTCTTACCCATGTTCTAATATTCCTCTATTGGGTTACTCATCTTAAAGTTGCAAGTATTATTTCTTTTAATTATAGGAAAAAAGGGTTGCCTATTACTCATATCAGTGGTATTTGATGGAAAGAGATAAGCGAGTCTCTGGAGTTAATCTTTACTATGCATCAAAGGTAAGATGGTTCTGATGCTACTAGGTATCTGCCAGGGTGGAGGTGGGTTTTAGTAATGCTTTGCCAAAGGTCTTACAGTTCTAATTGAATTTGCATTTTCTTGCCTTCTAATAAGGTTGAGCAGCCTTTCACACACTTAATAATTGTATTTCTTATTCTATGGATTATTTACTTATATACTTTACCTGCTCTATTCTTTGTTTTATTTATAGGGTTTCTTTATATGTTATGGATGTTAAACTTGTCTTTTTTATATGTACAAATATTTTTTCCAGTCTCCTGCTTGTCTTTATAATAGTTTTTTGTTGTTGTTAATCCTCACCCAAGGATATTTTTCTTTTTTTAAGTATATTTTTATTTATTGAAAAAATACATTTTTTATTTCAAAGAGATAGAGGGAGAGAGAGATAGAAACATCAATGATGAGAGAGAATCATTGATTGGCTGCCTCCTGCACACCCCAAACTGGATCGAGCCTGCAACCCCAGTATGCTCTGATGAGAATTTAACCGTGATCCCCTAGTTCATAGGTTGATGATCAACTACTGAGCCACACCAGCGGGGCATACCATAGGATATTTTTTCATTGATTTTTAGAGAGAGTAGAAGGGAAAGAGACAGAGAAACATCGATTGGTTGCCTCTTGCATGCTCACTGACCTGGGCTGGGGATGGAGCCTGCAGCCAAGGTACGTGCCCTTGTCTAGAATAGAACCTGGAACCCTTCAGTCTGAGGGCTGACGCTCTATCCATTGAGCCAAACTGGCTGAAGCTGGTAGTAATTTTTTTTAATTTTGATGTTCAGTTTGTATTTTATTATTCTTAATGTTGGGTTTTATGTTTTGTTTACAAATGAGCTTCCTATTTAAGATTATAAAAATATATTCCTCCAATTTCTTCAAATACTGTTACAGTTTGTTTATTCTTTTTTTTGTTTACATTTAGAGCTTTGACCCATCTACTGGTCATTTTGGGGTATAATGTGGAGGCAGGATTTAACTTTCCTTATTTTCTAAGAGATAGGCAATAATCACAATGATCTATTTATAGATCAGTTCATTTTTTATTTGAAATACCACTCTGGTAAACTAAATTTCCATATATACTTGGGCCTGTTTCACAAATGTGCTCTTCTATACACCATTGGTTTGCAAATTCCTGCACTGATAACATACAAATGTAAAGATTCACTATTATTTTCTATTTTAATGAATAATATGAAATTGCTGTTTTTGTGGTTCAAAAATGACCAAGTAGAAGTATAGGGAATATAGTCAATAATGTAATAATTATCTGTGGTGCAAAGTAGGTACTGGAAATATGAGGGGGGAACACTTTGTACATAATTGTGAAACCAATACAAAATAATATTGAATGTAAACTGTAATTGAAATTTTTTAAATTAAAAAATAAAGCGGAAATACAAAAAAAATGACCATGGTTCAACCTAATAGTATGTTCTAATATATTGTAGGAGTTCATCTTCATTACTCTTTTAAATATTTTTAATTACATTTTTATATTTTCCCTTTGCTCATTTATTCCTCACAGCAAATTTAGTTAAATATTAATCCCATTTCACAGATGAGAGAACACAGGGTCACTGGTTAACACCATGAGGACTCAAATTAGGTGACCTATCTCTCAGTGTAGTGCTATTTGAGAATCTAGTCTAAACACGATGATAGCTATCTACTCATGTAGAACAGTATTTCTCAGTATGGTCCAAGAATAACCATCATAATTTAGCATACAAGATATAATGCAGAATCCTAGACCTCTGGCCTGACCAGACAAATTAGGATTTCTATAACATGGCTTCTAGGACTATGTAAATTTAATTTACCTTAAGATGATTCTTCCTGTAGTAGTAATCAAAATACTAGGACTGTGTTATTTTAATACCTGAAAAAAATGTCATCACTAATCACTAATTTTTCTTTATTGATTAAGGTATTACATATGTGTCCTTATCCTCCCATTGTTCCCCCCACCCCATTCCAGTTCATGCCCTCACCCCCCTGTTGTCTGTGTCCATGGGTTGTTATGCTTATATGCATGCATACAAATCCTTTGGTTGATCTCTTCCCCTTACCCACATACTCCCCTACCTTCCCTCTGAGGTTTGACAGTCTGATCGATGCTTCTCTGTCTCTGGATCTATTTTTATTCATCAGTTTATGTCATTCATTATAATCCACAAATGCTAATCACTAATCTTTTACTCTATAATTTCTGAAGTAACTAGTGTCATGTTATGCTTACATAGGGCAAGAGTTCTGGAGTTGGGGGGCTTTGAACTTGAATTCTGGCTCTGCTACTTCCTTACTGACTTAAATGACTTTTAACCTCTCTACTCCTCCTTTTTCCATCTATAAAAATAAGTGAAATGAGGCTAATAGTATTTTCCTCACGTTAACTGTTACTTTATACCAATGGTTTTACCTTAGTCTTCATCCAGATAGTAATATTACTTCTCTAAATAATTGTTTGACTTTAGTTCTGATTGAAGAGAGAAGTCTTTTCATATAAAATGGTATGTTTGCTGCTGTCAGAAAATGAAAACTAGCCCAGCTTGTGTGGCTCAGTGGCTGAGCGTGGACCTATGCACCAGGAGATCTTGGGTTTGATTCCTGGTAAGGGCGCATGCCTGGGTTTCAGGCTCAATCCCTAGTAAGGAGTGTGCAGGAGGCAGCTGATAGATGTTGATGTTTTTCTCATGGATGTTCCTCCCTCCCTCCCTCTCCTTTCTTCTCCCTAAAAATCAATAAAAACATTTTATTTTTACTATTTTTTAATTGTATTTATTATTATTATTATTTTTAAAATATATATTATTGATTTTTTTACAGAGAAGAAGGGAGAGGGATAGAGAGTTAAAAACATTGATGAGAGAGACACATCGATCAGCTGCCTCCTGCACGCCCCTGACTGGGGATGTGCCCGCAACCAAGGCATATGCCTTTGACCGGAATCAAACCTGGGACTTTTCAGTCCGCAGGCTGACACTCTATCCACTGAACCAAACCGGTTTCGGCCCCCAAAAAATCAATAAAAACATTTTAAAGAAAATGAAAACTAGAAGTCATCATAAGTTATTCTTTCTTTCGTTAGTGATTATAAAATTCAGTCTAAGTTATTGTCGCAGTGAAAGAAATGTGGGATGTAAAAGTACTTTACTAACAGAGAATGCCATTTGGTGACACTAGAAATAAGAGTACATGCTACATCTTTGACGGGAACAGAATTCTCACATTTTTCCTTTTTAATTTATTTTTCAGGGTTTGGAGAATATTGATTAAGGAAGCACTTCCTGATAAATGAAAAAGAACTCAGTTTTGCTCATCTACCCCTGCTAGAAGGTTATGCAGTGTATTATGTAATGCGTAATAAAAGTTAAAAAAGTAAAATCAAAGGTTTTCTTTATTTTTTAAAATACGACTCCACAAGATCAAGCAATCTACCCAAGATAGCTTTATCACTTAAAAAAAAAGGTAGCTGAGCCTTGTAAAATTATAGGCATAATGTACACCAAGCACCTATTACTATGCCCAGTGCCTAATGTATCATAAATGGTAGTTGTTGCTATTGTAATAGATATTTAAAGACATTTTTTTCCTAGTTCCTTTTCTGGATGAATCAAATACTGTTTAAAATTCCGGTTAGGATGCTTTGAAAACTTTCAGTTTTCATGCATTCTGTATCTAACACATAATATTTGCTTAAGTGTTGATTTTTGCTTTAGTGGTAGAGCAGCAGCAGCCATTTCTGTTTATTAAAATGAGTATACCGAGCCTAGCAGGTTTGGCTTAGTGGATAGAGTATCAGCCTATGGACTGAAAGGTCCTGGGTTTGATTCCAATCAAGGGCATGTGCCTGGGTTTCGGGCTCATCCCTGTGTGGGCCATGCAGGAGGTAGCGATCAATGATTCTCATCATTGATGTTTCTATCTCCCTTCCTGTCTGAAATCAATAAAAAATAAAAGTAAATGAGTATACTAACCACTTGAAATAAAGCATTGCATGTTCACTGCTAAAAGTAACCACATAAAGATCTGAAAAGGTGAAACTCAGCATGTATAGATCAGCACCTCAGGTGACCATAGGACCTCTAGGTGAGAAGATGAAATTGTTTTTTTATCTCCATCCTTTATTTACTTTGACATTTGTTCTGCTTATGACAAACATCTGCACTATGTGATTTTTGTCAGCTTCATCTTACTGGGCAGGGTTTACAGAATAAGGGGGCGGTATTCACACTTATCCTATACAATAAAAGCCTAATATGCAAATTGTCCCCTTGACCAATGGGAGTTCAACCACTCGCTATGACATGCTGACCACCAAGGGACAGCACGGAACATGGCGGGCATTGGTGATGCGCGACCTCTTGCTGGCTACCTGTGGCTGAGGCTGGGAGCCCCAAGAGGGGCCTGCCCTGCATTCACCTGGCTTTTCTGTGTTAGCCAGGCCACAGCCAGCAGGACCCTAGGGGCCTGTTGGGCTCCCTGTGGGTTCCTGTAGGAGCCCATCTGCAAGGTTGGCCTGGAGAGAGCATGCTGCCTGCCCGGGTTCTGTGTGGCCCAGAGGCCCACGCTGTGCCCTGGCCTGCGGCGTCTGGCAGAGCTCACCACATTTCCGAGTGGGGACTCAGGCGCTGTGACTCAGGTGGAGTGGGGCACACGGGTCACTGGGGGTCCAGGTGCTGCCCAGCCAGGACCCAGAGGTCAGCTGGGACCTGTGCTTCAATTGGAGGCCAAACCTAGGGATTGCACCCATGCATGAATTTCATGCACCAGGCCTCTAGTCCTATGTAATAAAGAGGGAATATGCTAATTGACCATCGCACTCTCATAAAGATGGTGGTGCTCACAGCCAATGAGGTAATATGCTAATTCACTGCCACGTCCTCAAAGTTGGCAGTGCCCACAGCCACAAGGTGACAGTGTCCACAGCCACTAGATGGTGGCACCCAGTCCCCTTGGCCCTGCCAGGGTGGCAGGTGCATGGCATGGCCGGGCCCGCCTCCAGGCAGGTCTGGTGGCTCCATGCACCTGCCTCCAGAGTCCCCCAGTCCTTTCAGCCCCTCAGCTGCCCAGGGCCGGCTTGAGGTGCAGGCAAGCTTCAGATGGTGGCTGCCCAGCTGCCCAGGACTGCCTGAGGCTCAGGTAACCAGTACTGGCCGAGGCTTGCGCTGCTGGCAGTGGCAATGGCAGAGGTGTGATGGGTGCATCGCCTTCCCCTGATTGAGGGCTCCCAGACTGTGAGAGGGGGCAGGCTAGGTTGAGGGACCCCTCTCCAGTGCATGAATTTTCATGCACTGGGCCTCTAGTACTCTATATTGTGCTATCTTATGATGATGAAACTCTTCCAGGAAAGTCATGGTCATGATTGCAAAGTTAATATAACCTCTAGTCTACATTTAATACCGCACAGGCCTCATTTAATTGATAGTTATGAGAACTACCTGGAAAGGAAGAAAGAGGGTAAGTAGTACAGTTAGGGATACAGAAGACTTATTGACAATATTACTAAATCTGTCACTAAATCTACTGAGTTTTAGACCTTTTATCTCTCCACTGTTCCTCTGGGCAGGGATCATCCACTAAGTTTATCTCCTTCGGTCAGTGGTTGGCAAACTGGCTCACAAGCCACATGGCGGCTCTTTGGCCCCTTGAGTGTGGTTGTTCCACAAAATACCACAGCCTGGGCGAGTATTTTGAAGAAGTGGAGTTAGAAGAAGTTTAAGTTTAAAAAATTTGGCTCTCAAAAGAAATTTCAATCCTTGTACTGTTGATATTTGGCTCTGTTGACTAATGAGTTTGCCGACCACTGCCTTAGGCGAATGTCAGGACTGTATAGTGAGGTGCTACAAGATGACAGGTAGAAATCAGTTGGTCAACATTAGGGTCTGAATTCTTCACCTCTTTTTTTGTGTGGCATCTGCTATGAAATTTAGGTTTATTTTTATGCTCTACTGCTTGGGAGTGAACCAGATTAAGGCACTTGGAAGCTAGATTACAGTGGTGCTTTGTAGCCTGCCTTGCTCTTGATTGTTTGCAAGTGCACTTAGCCAGAAGGATTTTCATAAAGCGATTACAGGATGGGGTGGTCTGGCCACTGGCCTCGGGTGCATAACTCACCTGCTCTTAAGGAGTTGAAATGGGAAACAATGCCATTCATTTGGTTGTATTTACTATCTTTGATTTTAAATAGATACCATATTCATATAATTCGAAAGTCTAACAATATAAGGTATCAGTGAAAAAAAAAACTTGCTCTAATCCCCTGC
Organism: Lasiurus cinereus; assembly: GCA_011751065.1. Taxonomy (NCBI): domain Eukaryota; kingdom Metazoa; phylum Chordata; class Mammalia; order Chiroptera; family Vespertilionidae; genus Lasiurus; species Lasiurus cinereus. The sequence goes on along the minus strand of JAAGEH010000015.1, from coordinate 31,533,345 downwards.
CCAGCACTTGCCCAATTATCACATCATTCAGATAGGTCTCTTTATGCGTGTGTAAATACACATATTCTTCAGTCTTCCATAATGAAGAATAGTCCCATTTGAAATTACATTTACCAGGCTTTGATAATTATTTCTAGGGTCAAGTGAAAGTCAATAGGAAAAGACTTTGAAAAGGGTTAGAGAAGTTTAGAGGAACCTATGAACCCACATTCAGGAAACGGGGGACTGGGGGGCATGGCCCTGTCCTTTGGAAAACAACTATGAAAAAAAGGGAAACATTTTACTATCAGCAATTTCAACTCTTAAACACATTTCTAGGGGAGAATCCAAGATGGCGGCATAGGTAAACACCTATACTGCTGCCTCGCACAACAATTTCAAAACTACAACTAAAAGACAGAATGGACATTATCCAGAACCACAGGAAAGCTGGCTGAGTGGAAGTTCTACAACTAGAGGGAAAGAGAGGGGCTCACGGAGACCCAGAGGAGCTGCAAAAAGCTGAGGTACAGAGATGCGTGCGAGGAGAGAGCGGGTGCCGGAGTACCTGGCTGCCTTTCCCTGGCGGGAGGGAAACGGAGACTCCCAACGGCATTGAACCCCTTATCTTACGACACTAAACCCCAGATCCAGCCGAAACTCATACAGGGGGAGTTTGGACTGTGAAAAGGGAGAAGTGCACAGAAATTTAGGGGAGTCGCAAAGGATCGGAGGTCTGGTCTCGCACGGCACCACGCGGAGGACAGATTGCTGATTGTGCCGCTGGCTTTCGCGAGTGGGCGGGAGACAGACCCTCCCAACTGTGCCACTTCTGAGTCCACTAAGCCCCTGTTTTGGGCGAAACCCTGGAGACCTAGACTCGTGTGGTCCTGGTGCACAGGGGAGCCGGAAAGGCAGCGGTTAGAGGCACTGCGGGTGCGCACACACGGACCGCTCCAGCCATTACCCAGTCACGTGAGACTCAGGGCCCGTGGAGGGCGGGGCCGACTGGAAGGCAAGGCGGTCCCTTAAGCCCTGAGACTCCACCCCTCCCAAGCTCAGCAGAGGCTTCTTCGGTTTTGCATCTGGTATCATAAGGCTGAATCCAACACAGAAGTTTCCCTGGCATAGGGAAAATGCCGAGACAAGGGAAGGGATCACAAGCAAAAGAAATGGAGGAAAAAAAACGACTGGATATAGAGTTCAAAACCATGCTTATAAGGTTTTTCAAGAATATGCTAGAAAAGATGGATAAATTTAGTGAGACCCAAGAGGAGATGAAAAAGGCCCAACTAGAGATGCAAAAGATCCAACTAAAGATGAAAAAAGACCAACTAGAAATTAAATATACACTGACTGAAATAAAAACTATTATACAGAGTCCTAACAGCAGACTAGAGAAAAACAAGGATCAAGTCAAAAATTTGAAATATAAAGAAGCAGAAAACATTCAACTGGAAAAGCAAGAAGAGAAAAGAATCCAAAAATGTGAAGATAATGTAAGGAGCCTCTGGGACAGCTTCAAGCGTACCAACATCAGAATTGTGGGGGTGCCAGAAGAAGAGAGAGAGCAAGATACTGAAAACCTATTTAAGGAAATAATGACTGAAAACTTCCCACATCTGGTAAAAGAAATAGACTTACAAGTCCAGGAAGTGCAGAGAAGCCCAAACAAAAGGAATCCAAAGAGAACCACACCAAGACACATCATAATTAAAATACCAAGAGCAAAAGACAAAGAGAGAATATTAAAAGCAGCAAGAGAAAAACAGTTCATTACCTACAAGGGAGCACCCATACGACTGTCAGCTGATTTCTCAACAGATACAATGCAGGCCAGACGGGAATGGCAAGAAATATTCAATGTGATGAACAGCAAGAACCTACAACCAAGAATAATCTATCCAGCAAAGCTATCATTCAGAATTGAAGGGCAGATAAAGACTTTCACAGAGAAGAAAAAGCTAAAGGAGTTCATCAACTCCAAACCAGTATTATATGAAATGCTGAAAGGTACTCTTTTAGAAGAGGAAGAAGAAAAAGGTAAAAGACAAAAAATTATGAACAACAAATACACATCTATCAACAAGTGAATCTAAAAATTAAGTGAATTAAAAATTTGATCAACAGAATAAACTGGTGAATATAATAGAATCAGGAGCACAGAAAGGGAGTAGACTGATAATTCTCAGGAGGACAAAAATCATAAAGCATCAAACAGACTGTGAAATTACAGCAGAAAGATTAGTTAGGTGAGGTAAATAAGTGATCAATCAAAGGACTTGTAATGCATGCATATAAGCATAACCAATGATCACAGACACGGGGGGGGGGGTTGGGGTATGCCTGGGAGGGAGGGGGGGCAATGGGGAGATATGTATAAAAAATTAATAAAAATTAATTTAAAAAAAGACATTTCTGATTCTTCAGAGGAGGAAACAAACGTTCAGGAATGGGAAGTGATTACCTTAGACTGTGGCAGAAGTGAGACTAGAATCCTGGTGTTATGTACACAACCTAGTGTGCTTTCAACCTTTCTTTGCAGTTCACTTCAACAAACTGCTAAGTAAATGCTACATGCCAGGCACTGTGCCTCAGATTTGAATACAATACAGCCTTGTCCTCCAGGAGCTCACAAAGTGAAAGACAATGACAGAATGGGGTAATGAGTACTATGACAGAAGTTTGCAGAAGGTGCTGTTGAAAGCATAGAGATGGCGCTTGACCCAGTCTTCTTCTTGGAGGAGGGAAAGGGCATAGGATAGATATCCACGTGATGCCCACACCTGGCCAAATCTTGAAGGTTGGGTAGAATGTACGAGATAAACAACCGACAGAAGGACACTATGCAGAAAAAAGTAGCATGAGTGTGGGTACACAAACTAGTATGATTGTGTGGGAACAATCTATAAGCAGTTGTACAGAGCTAGAGCAAAGATCTCAAAGCAGAAAGTAGAGGGAAAAGGGATTGGAAACATTGGCAGCCCTCTGTAAGACAGGAAGCAGGAGAGTGACTTGCATACATTTATATGGCTGCTCTGAAGAGGATGGACTGAAGCAGTGGTTTTCTGCTGGGGCGAGTTTGCCCTCTGAGACACATTTGGAAAGTTTGGATACTTTTTTCCATTGTCACAGATGGGGAGTTGGGTGAGTTGTTACTGCCATCTAGTGGTTAGAGGCCAGTAATGCTAAATGTCTTACAATGCAGAGGACAGCCCCAGGACAGTTTTAGGTAGCCCAAAGTGTCAATAGTACTGAAATAGAAACCCTGAAAACAGTAGCAGGACTTCCATAAAGAAGATACCAGGAAGTATTTGTTTTTTTAACCTCTACTTTTCAGGAGTATATGGAAGCAAACCCCTTTCTTTCTCCCACTCCTAGTTCTTTTTTCATTAAATTGAAGATCCCAGGTTCTTCCTTGGCTCCTCTGTAAACCCGAACTTTATCACTTCCCTGGAGACATTTGTTTCTCAACAATGTATCCTGGCCCTAGCCGGTTTGGCTTAGTCGATAGAGCATTGGCCTGCAGACCAAAGGGTCCCAGGTTAGATTCCGGTCAAGGGTGTGTACCTCAGTTGCAGGCTCCTCCCAGACCTGTGCCCCGGTCAGGGCATGTGCAGGAGGCAACTAATCCATGTGTTTCTTTCACATTGATGTTTCTCTCGGTCTTTCCCTCTCTTTTCCACTCTTCCTAAAAATAAATGGAAAAATATCCTCCCATGAAGATTAACAACAAAAATAATAAACAAACAAACAAACAAATAAATAAAGGTTTTTTTTTTTTTTAAAGAATGTATCCCAACTCACTGCAGTGTTGTGCCTCAGGCTGAGAAAGCAAAGAAAAAAACCCTTCTCTTTTTGAGGAGTTGATATGCAATGTTGGGAGGATTGGGAGGACCATCACATTAGGAGGCTCCATCACTTGCCTAAACTGTGTGACCTTAGGCAAGTCACTTCACTGCTCTGAGCCTCAGGTCTCCTATCTCTCAAGTGAAGATAGTACATCCTCTGCATATGTCTTTGGGTATCTGAGACTGTCATGAAGTCATGTATATAAAATAGTTTGTAATGGTATAACCCTGTGTGTGTGGAAGGTATCATTGCTGGTGTTATATGCACCCCTTGAACAGCTATCCAGGCTACCCCAGATCCTTCAAAGGCATTTATCCAAATGTAATGTCAGGAGGATCCTTGGTCTCAGTGCATAACTAAGTGTAGGTGGTGGCAGCCGTCTTGGATTCCCACCTAGAATAAGTGATCACAACCAAAGTGCTATATTCTCAGAGTACTGCAAACAAAAGCAACAAACCACACTGACCGCAAATGCTCTGAAGGTATTTTCTGGAAACAGAGAAGAAAACCCAACTAAATGCCACTGTGAGACCCGAGTTCCTGGTTACCCCTCTCAGCAGTTGCCATTTGTTTTAAGAGAAGGTGGTGACTAGATGGGATTGAAGCCAGCCACCATACTCAACAGGAAGCTTCTGGGTAATAGTGGGGAATGGGGTGAAAGTTAAACATCATTTGGTTTTTAAGATTTCATATCACCTTAATACTTCTGTGACCTGAGAACTCAAATTCTCCTACTCTTGTGAGACACAAAACACATGGAAAAATTAGAGTTTTTCTTTACCAAGTATGGTGATACAGATTTTAGGCAAATAAAGAAACTGGAACTCAGCTTCTTGGTTTTGGTCTGTGTGCTTCTATAACGCTTCCCTTCTCTCTCCACACCCCCCGCATCCCCTAACCAAATATTTTACCTCTGAGGTATGTATACTCTAGAATATTCTTTTGGGATGTGCTCTTCCTTGTTTTCTAGACAAAACTGGAGCAGACTCTACAGCACACTGAATTAGAGTTGAAGAATATTCTTATAACATTCATATTTTGATACATTGTTGATAAGAGACAAGAGAAGGAAATGTAAAGAATAAATGCAGGCAACCATTAGTCACCTGGTGGCCATTTTGATGACCAGATGGGTGCGCTGGGTACCGCTCACAGGGCTTGTGTTCAAATCATCCTCACTTTACCTCATGGTAGTCCCAAAGAGGGGAAACAGGGATGCCAAAGAGTGCTTCCATTAACGTGCTTCCATTAAGTGAGAAGCTTTTATTGCCCTTGGAGCAGTATCAGTGAAGAAGTTCGGAGAAGATGTAATGGGGCGACCCGCGACAGACAACCACCAGACAGCCAATTAGAAAATTTAGGAAGCCTTTATTACGAACTCGAGTCCGGGCTCCCGGTTCCACTGACACAGCAGGGAAGCACGAGAGCCCCGAACCTCTGCAGCAAGTGCCTTTTATCCTCAGCGCAGGAGGACTTGGCAAATTTTAATTGGCTAAGCATTACTAAATTTCATATACTGACTCTTTGTCTAAGCTTTTTGGTTATGCAAGTAAGCAGTCTAGATAATGGTTGTCCTTGCAGGAGTTGTTTGTCAAACTTTATGGCTTCTCAAGGCCGGGGGTGTCTTCAGGCACCTGGTGTTTTATGTCACAGGATGTCAGCTGGGAAACCCCCCGTTCTTTCTGCCTCCAGGCCTGAGGTCACCCAGACCCTGATTCATTCTTTATGGGGAAACGCAGTCTGGTCCGTGCCTCTCCACAAAATCAAGATGGCAGCATAGGTGAACACCTAAGCTGCTGCCTCGCACAACAATTTCAAAACTACAACTAAAAGACAGAAAGGACATCATCCAGAACCACAGGAAAGCTGGATGAGTGAAAATTCTACAACTAGAAAGAAAGAGAGGGGCTCGCGGAGACTCAGAGGAGCTGCAAAAAGCTGAGGTACTGCGTGCATGGAGAGAGCAGGCGCCGGATTGCCTGGCTGGCTTCCTTTAGCGGGAGGGAGACGGAAAATCCCAACTGCACTGAACCCGAGCTCCAGGCGAGACTCATAGTGGGAGTCTGGACTGTTGTGAAAAGGAAAGAGTGCACAGAAACTTAAAGGAGCAACGAAAGACAGAAGTCTGGGGGCTCACGAAAGTGCACACACAGAGCGCTGACTGCTGATTGTGCCTGGCTTCCTCTAGCAGGAGGAAAACAGAACTTCACAACAGCACTGAAATCCAGGCCCAACGGCACTGAAATCCAGTTTCGGGCAAGACCCTGAGGATCCAGACTCATACGGGTCCTTAGCGCACACGGAAACTCAGGGGAACCAAAAGGCACAGATCCGGAAGTTCGTGTGTGAAGAAGTCTGCAAGCGTGCATGCACAGACACAGCTGATCCTCACAACCAATTGGCTTGGAGGTCAATTCCCCCCACCCCGCAAGTGATACTAACAACAATCAAGAATTAACTACAACAAGACTGTACACACAGTTCACAAAGGGGTGCAACAAGAGTGTCCCCTGCAGGTAACTGGGGAGGCAGATCTACTGGGCCACATAGGACAGCTAGCATACAAAGCTACTCTACCAACTCAGGGAAGCAGTGAAATATGTGGAGACTAAAGAAGAGATCACAAATGAAAGAAATGGAGGAAAACAAATGACTGGACATAGAGTTCAAAACCATGGTTATAAGGTTTTTTTAAAGAATTTCCTAGAAAAAATGGATAAATTTAGTGAGACCCAAGAGAAGATGAAAAAGAACCAACTACAATTAAACATACACTGACTGAAATAAAAAATATACAGAAACCTAACAGCAGACTAGAGGATCGCAAGAATCAAGTCAAAGATTTGAAATACAAAGAAGCAAATACAATACACTGGAAAAGAAAAAAGAAAAAAGAAAAAAATGTGAAGATAGTGTAAGGAGCCTCTGGGACAACTTCAAGCATACCACTATCAGAATTATGGAGGTGCCAGAAGAAAAGAGAGAGCAAGATACTGAAAACCTATTTGAAGAAATAATGACTGAAAACTTCCTCCACCTGGTGAAAGAAATAGACTTACAAGTCCAGGAAGTGCACAGAACCCCAAACAAAAGGAATCCAAAGAGAACCACACCAAGACACATCACAATTAAAATACCAAGAGCAAAAGACAAAAAGAAAATATTAAAAGCAGCAAGAGAAAAACAGTTAATTACCTACAGGGGAACACTAATTCGACTGTCAGCTGATTTCTCAACAGAAACGATGCAGACCAGATGGCAGTGGTAAGAAATATTCAAAATGATGAATAGCAAGAACCTACACCCAAGATTACTCTACCCAGCAAAGCTATCATTCAGAATTGAAGGTCAGATAAAGAGCTTCACAGATAAGAAAAAACTAAAGGAGTTCATCGGCACCAAATCAGTATTATATGAGAGGCTGAAAGGTACTCTTTAAGAAGAGGAAGAAGAAGAAAAAGGTAAAGATAAAAATTATGAACAAACACATATCAACAAGTGAATCTAAAAATTAAATGAATTGAAAATCTGATGAACAGAATAAACTGGTGAATATAATAGATCAGGGGCATAGAAAGGGAGTGGACTGATAATTCTCAAGGGGAAAGAGGTGAGGGGGCGTGCAGGGAAAGACTGGACAAAAATCATACACCTATGGATGAGGACAATGTGGGGGAGGTAAGGGCAGAGGGTGGGGTAGGAACCAGGTGGAGGGGAGTTATGGGGTGAAAAAAGAGGAACAACTGTAATAATCTGAACAATAAAGATTTATTAAAATTAAAAAAAATAAAAGCCAAAAAAGAAAAAAGAAAAAAAAAGAATAAATGCAGAGCTATGTTTGCATAACCTATAATTGTTGAGCATTTCTTTGGCTTATCTGTGTATACTTTATGTCTGATGCTGTTGGCTATAATAGACCTTCTCCACCGTTCAAAGGCTCTTTTGCAATGAAGAGCCAAATCACTGCTTTGGGGATTTACACAAAATTTGATTGAGAATTAGAGACCTAATTGTTTTTTTCAAGATGTCACTGAGAAAATGGCCTAGCAGATCTTACTTGTGTAAACACATATAATTGCTGCTTTATTAGCTGCTTTATTAATTTGAACACATTTTTCAATCTGTTGTTTTGTTTCTTGGCAGGTATCTTCCTCAGTTCGGGAAAACATGGAGAAACCAATAATTATACAGGGTGTCCCCTCAAAATGTATACATACTTTTAACAGCTGATAGCTCCATTTTAAAAATGAAATGTATTTTTAAAAAATATGTTTGTATTGATTTCAGTGAGGGAGAGGAAGAGAAAGATGGAAACATCATTGATAAGAGAGAATCATTGATCAGCTTCCTTGCTGCACACTTCCCACTGGGGATCAAGCCTGCAACCTGGGCATGTGCCTTGACAGGAAATTGAATCGTGACCTCCTGGTTCATAGGTTGATATTCAACCACTGAGCCAACTGGTCAGACAATGAAATGTATTTTATTTTTTAATTTAAAAAATTGAATATATGTGTGTGTGTGTGTGTGTGTGTGTGTGTGTCTGTGTATAATTGATTTCAGAGAGGAAGGGAGAGACAGAAACATCAATGATGACAAAGAATCATTGATCAGCTGACTTCTGCATGCCCTCCACTGGGGATCGAGCCCACAACCTGGCTATGTGCCTTTAACTGGAATCCATCCTGGAACCCTTCAGTCCAGAGGCCAACGCTTTATCCACTGAGCCAAACCAGCTAGGGCTGAAATGTATTTTAATAAATGCTGCCTTTATAATTATTCAAACTATATGTATACATTTTGTGGAACACCCTATATATGAACTAGAGAGTGGCCAGATAATAAAATTTACAAACAAGTATGCAATTTTAATTATGATGCCAAAGAACTATAATTCCAAAAGCAGTAGAAGAAAGGTAGGGGAAACAGTGGAAACACTGAGCATTACTGTCTCAAGAAGACAAAAATCTTTCCCATGTGTTTAAGATTTTCTACCTCACCTGACCCCTGTGTGCCATCTACCACACAGCTCGCGAGTGTCAGTTTCATTCAGCAGATAGTTTTCCTTTTAGGTCTAATACCATTTGTTTCTATAGGCCAGAAAACACACAGCACCTAGAAGCCCACTCTCTTATCTCTAAGAGCCTAGTCTTTGAGGTGGGGTAGGTCAGGTCTCTAGGGCAACCCTGGAGTTTTCATCCAGTGCCTGTAGTTATGACTGTGGCTCAGAACAAAAAGGCATCACTATTAAAAGTCCAGGCAGTTCTGGCTGGTTTGGTTCAGTGGATAGATCATTGGCCTGCGGACTAAAGGCTTCCTGGTTTGATTCCGGTCAAGGGCACATGCCTGGGTTGTGGGCTCAATCCCTAGTAGGGGGCGTGCAGGAGGCAGCCAATCAATGATTCTCTCTCATCATTGGTGTTTCTATCTCTCTCTCCCCTTCCTCTCTGAAATCAATAAAATTATATTAAAACAAAAAGCCCAGGCAACCAGGAACAGCTCTGCTATAGTATTCATTTTCTAACCAAGGCACTGTTCAATAATGCACTTGCCCTGTGGCAGCCCTGCATGCTCAAGGATTGCTGGAATGTTCTCAGAGGTCTTTGTGACATCATGACTCTCAGGGGTCTGCCCATCTGGGACTGCCCAGTACTGTATTTTAGGTCTGTGGATTTCACTATTGGAGGATGAGCCTCATTTAGGAAAGGTCCTGGGCTCCTACCACTTCCTTCCCCTTTTTGGTATAGTTTGGTAGCCCTTTTAGAATTGAAGCACATCACTCAGCCACATTTAATTAGAAACTGCCTAAATCCAAGATGCCTTGCTATGTTTGACTTGCTAGTTACCTTTTCATGTGAGCACACCTCATCTTCCTAACTAGATTACAAGTGCACTGAGGGTAGGAATTTTGTCTTATTTGGCTTTACTTCCCCACAGCACCTGCCATTCCTGTACTTTGCAGGTACTTAAAAGATATGTGCTAGCTGACTGGGTTCACTTGATAAGGGAATGTTAGTATTTAGCCAGAGCTTCATCCCCAAAAGTTAACATCTTTGCTAGGCATAGGCAGGAAGAAGGAAGAGGAGGGAGAGGGAAAAATAATAAGTTAAATGGGGGGGAGGGAATAAATAAAGGAAGGGAGTGATAGGGTGAGCTTGAGGGTATAAAGGTAGAAAACGAAGAAACAGACAAAATGAACATTTCTGAGGGGACAAAGGTGGTAAAGAATATAATTCAAGGCCCAGAGTGTGAAGTCCTGAAGAGAGGATCCCCTCCCTTCCTGTGCTCTGATGTTAGCCACCCCTATATCCATCCTACAAAATTTTCTCACCCACAGGTGCAGGCAGGGCAAGTGAGGCCCTGCCTCTCCCCGCAGGGTCTGTCCAGCCATGCAGCCTTAGGGTCCAGGCAGACAGGGCCCAGATGGGCAAGCCTGGCCCTCTGTCTCCTAGGATCAAACACAACATACACTTGACACACACACACACCCAGCATAGCCTGCTTCCTAGAAGGAGACTCCCTAAATATTGTCTGGGCAATCAGCAGTGGTTCTTATTTGTGCATAGGCTCCATGATAGGTGATTGATGGGTGCATCAGTCACCCATCGTGGGCACATTGGGGAGGCAGGGATCCCAAATGATAGGGGAGGCTCAGGGCATCAAGGTGGGGACTGGGGCTTGGGACTTCGCAGCCTGCAGAATCTATTTCCTTCCTGAGGAGTAAGAGGCTAAGCCTCTGGCCAGCTTCTCCTCCCTGTCCCCACCTGCTTGCTGCAGCTTTCCCCTCCCTCTTGGGGTCTTCCAAGCCACTTCTCCAGCAGTGTCAGGTTTGGAAGAACATGTTCTCAGTGCTGCCTGAGAGTTCAAAAGGCCTCTAGTCTGTAGCACCCTGGAGGCAGAATTTGTAGTTTCAGTGATGGCCTTGGCTGGGAGGTAAAGTTCTGGCTTAAGAGAGTTTAAGCTCTTACTTCAAAGAGGAGCCTTTCTAATCTACTGGGGCATCTCTTCTGGCTCTCCTCATGAAAGCATTTTGCCCACAAGGAGTTTCTCATCCCTTGCCTGCATCTTTCTCTTCCCTGGACAATTAAGAACTCAGCTGCCAAAGCGAAGATGGCAGCATAGGTAAATACCTGGCTTGCTGCCTCTCATAACCACATCAAAATTACAACTAAAAGACAGAACAACTACCATCCAGAACTGCAGGAAAGCTGGATGAGTGGAAGTTCTACAACTAGAGGTAAAGAAGAAAACACATTGAGACTGGGAGGAGGTGCAGAGGCATGCGCATGGAATGGGCTGGCAACTGGGTGAGCTGCTTTTTATATCGGGAGGGAGATACAAATTCCCAATTGCTCTGAAATCCAGTTCCAGGTGAGACTCTGGAGACCCAGACACATACAGGGAGAAACTGGACTGTCTGGTAATGGAACAGGAACACAAGGGTGGCTTCCTTCCACATGGAGGTGATAGCAGTGATCATTGTTCCTGTGCTGGGACCTCTTTGGTGCAGGGCTGACTGGAAGCCATTGCTGTTTGCTCCACCCTGGTGATTTCCTAAGACCCTGCCCCTCCCAAGCTGTGCACAGTGGCTTTTGCATATGAATAGTCTGTCCCTTCGCAGCCTAAAACCTAAGAAACTGCAGCTGGGTCAGAGTGCTCCAAAGCTTCCAAAAGAAGGCCCAAGGCTCAACAGCAGCATCCTGCCTAGCTTTACAGCTGGGCCTCATCTAGGCACTTCTAAACCCCAAACAAAGAGGAGGAATCTGCAGATCTCTCCATAGCTCCTGCTCGGTGGCCTCAGGCAGTGGCTGACCTTGCACCTCCTTGGAGATCCAAGAGCCAGTGTACCCAGGAGTAAGTGTCAGACCATACCAGATTACAACTCTTCACATTCATAAGTTACACACTCAAGGGGTAGACTCAGCACCAAAGCCCCACTGAAGCAAGTCCTGCTTCAGCAGCTCTCCTGCACAGCAGCTCTCCCACTGTAGACACAATTGGTATGCACAGCCAATTGGCCTGGAGGTCATTTCCTCTCAGTGACACCAACAGCAATCAAGACTTACCTACAACAAGACTGTGCACACAGCCACAAAGGGGTGCACTAAGAGTGTCCACCTCAGGTAATTAGGGATGCTGAGTCACTGGGCCCTATGGGACACCTACCACACAAGGCCACTCTATCAACACAGGGAAGCAGCCAAAATGCATAGACAAAGAAACATGTCACAAATGAAAGAAATGGAGGAAATCAAACTACTGATATAGAGTCCAAAACCACAGTTATAAGGTTACTCAAGAATCTTCCAGAAACTTCTGAGGAACTTAGTGAGATCTTCAAGGATCTTAGTGAGAATGCCAAATGAATGGAAAAGGACCAGTCAGAAAGAAAACATACACTGACGGAAATAAAGAATAATACACAGGGATTCAATAGTAGACTAGAGGTTCCCAAGAATCAAGTCACAGATGTGAAATATGAGCAAGCAAAAAACACTCAACTGGAAGATCAAAAAGAAAAAAGAATAAAAAAATATGAAGATAATATAAGGAGCATACCAACATCTGAATTATGGAGGGAGAAGAAGAGAGAGAGCAAGATACTGAAAACCTATTCAAAGAAATAATGACAGAAAACTTTCCCTACCTGGTGAAAGAAATAGACTTACAAGTCCAGGAAGTGCAGAGAAGCCCAAACAAAAGGAATCCAAAGAGGACCACATCAAAACACATCATAGTTAAAATACCAAGAGCAAAAGACAAAGAGGGAATATTAAAAGTAGCAAGAGAAAAACAGTTCATTACCTACTAGGGAGCACCCATACGACTGTCAGCTGATTTCTCAACAGAAACTATGCAGGCCAGACGGGACTGGCAAGAAATATTCAAAGTGATGGATGGCAAGAACCTGCAACCAAGATTACTCTACCCAGCAAAGCTATCATTCAGAATTGAAGGTCAGATAAAGAGCTTCACAGATAAGAAAAAACTAAAGGTGACAACAAATATGTATCTATCAACAAGTGAATCTAAAAATCAAGTGAGTAAAAAATCTGATGAACAGAATAAACTGGTGAATATAATAGAATCAGGGGCATAGAAAGGGAGTGGACTGACAATTATCAGGAGGAAGGGAGGTGGGGGGTGCAGGGAGAGACTGGACAAAAATCATACACCTATGGATGAGAACAGTGGGGAGGTGGGTAAGGGCAGAGGGTGGGGTGGGAGCCAGGTGGAGGGGAGCTATGGGGGAAAAAAGAGGAACAATTGTAATAACCTGAACAATAAAGATTAAAAAAAAAGAAGCCAGCTGCCAGCCCTCCCAGGCCAGGTCCCCTCACCAGTGTCCTCAGGGCTTTTTAGGAGAGATCTTACTGCCCTTCCCCACAAAAGCTTGTCAGAAAGGAAGCTGGAGCTCTGCCTTTTTGGAATGCAGTTACTGTTGGGTCTAGTGTTTCCAGCTTCCCACATCCCCCTCAGGGAACCCAGAGGGAAGGGCAGGGCTATGGATGGGGACCTGCTGTGGCACTAGAAAATTCCTAGCAGTTGGTCTGATGGGCTGTGTGGGAGTCAGACTAGTGAACAGAACTCAGGCCATCATCAATAGCATTTGTAGATCTGGAGCTTGCATGCTCACTAATTACAGTGCCACACAAGTCCTCCTCCTGGCTTGGCTGCTGGGCATTAGGCCTAAACAGTGAGAGCCCAAGACACACCTATCTTTATTGTTCCAGGCAAATTCTCCCACTTTGGGGAAGTGGCACCCTCTTTCTGACTTCTCTACTTTTATTTTTTTTAATATATTTTATTGATTTTTTTACATAGAGGAAGGGAGAGAGATAGAGAGTTAGAAACATCAATGAGAGAGAAACATTGATCAGTTGCCTCCTGCACACCTCCTACCGGGGATATGCCCTCAACCATGGTATGTGCCCTTGACCGGAATCAAACTTGGGACCTTTCAGTCCGCAGCCTGATGCTCCATCCACTGAGCCAAACTGGTTTCGGCTGACTTCTCTACTTTAAAAAAATATTTTTATTGATTTCAGAGAGGAAAGAAGAGGGGAGAGAGATAGAAACATCAATGATGAGAGAGAATCATTGATCAGCTGCCTCCTGCATGCCCCTCACTGGGGATCGAGCCTGCAACCCAGGCACATGCCCTTGACCAGAATCGAACCAAGGACCCTTCAGTCTGCAGGTCTATGCTCCATCCACTGAGCCAAATCAGCTAGGACTCTACTTTTTTTTTCAATTGCAGTTTACTTTCAATATTATTTTATACTAGAGGCCCGGTGCACAAATTTGTGCATGGGTAGGGTTCTCCAATGTTGCCTGCAGGGATTGGGCCCCACCTTGCACCCCCAGGCTTACAGCCCCAGCTTGTGCCCCCAGCCTCGCAGCCCCGCAGCCCCACAGCCCCACCTGGTACCCCACTGTGGCCTGATGCCACCCGCCCCTGTTGTGGAGTGAATGTGAGTGAACGACCACTGGAATCCTGACCAAATTAAAATTTAGGGAGCCTTTAATAGCCAGTTGGTGACTGCTCTGCCTTTCTCCACGCAAGGAGTCCAGAGAATAGCCCTGACCCTTTGTGTAGGACCACTTTTATGCACATTAACCACATCCTGATTTTGCAGAGCGAGCAACCCAAGACAAAACAGTTTTTCCTAAGCAACATCAGGGTCATGCCATTGACGACCATGTTCTTCAGAGGATCATCTTGTTCTTCAGAAAGCTGACAATGTTCTATGAAAGAAGGACTACATGTTGGCAAGGGCCATGAGACCACATCTCAAGGCCTGGCCTGATGTCAGCACTGACAACTCTATCTGCGGGATAGTCCACGGCCTCTCTGGAATGGGGCATGCTCAAAAATTCCCACTCTCTAACGGTCCTCTCACCTGCTCCACCATCCCGCCTGCAGGGTGACAGATCAGGGCTGTTTATGTCCCTTTCACACCTGGTTCCTTCATTGTCTGGGAGCTGGGTGGTGGCCCTGCCTCCTGCCACCGCTGCTGCTGGTTGAAGTCTGTGGGGTGATCAGTGGGGTGATTGGGACCCTGCTTGCACCCACGTTGGCCTGTGCTACCCACTCACCTGCTCTATCATCCTGCTGCAGCTCCATTCTCGTCAGGGCCTATTGGGCCAGCAGCAACTCCACTGCTGCCTGCTGCCAGTGCCACATTGCCCTCCATGTTCTGTGCCGCCCCTTGGTGGTCAGCACACATCATAGCGAGCAGTCAAACTCCTGGTCAAATAATTTGCATATTAGGCTTTTATTATATAGGATTAGTTTCAGGTTCTGTCTGTTGTGATTTATTCATCATCATGATTATGATGACTAATGTTTATTAAGCACTTAGAGTATACCTGTTTTGAGTGCCCTAATGAATCATTATATTTCATCTTCTTATCAACCTTATAAAGTGACTTCTATTAAGACCCCCATTGTACCCATTAAGAAGCTCAGTGAGGTGAAACAACCTGCCTAAAGTCACAAAGCCCATTTGTGCTGGAGCTGGGATTTGAAATGGTTGGGATGAGGCAACTTTCCCTTCCCCTCAGTTCTTCTGGCTGGTCAAATAATTCAAATGACATACAACAGATTAACAGGAGAAAATCAAGTTTTGCCATGTGCATATTCAGAATTGATATAAGCATAGAAATTCCAAAGATAGTAAGGCAAAATGAGGTATGTATGGCATTCTGGACTAAGGAGAGGGAGGAAGAGGTTGGGGACTTCAAATGGAAAAAGGCAATTTATAGGTAGAAGAAAAAGAGCAAAGATGCAGTAAACTAATTCTTGCTGAGCCATGCAGGAACAATGGGATGCAGAGGAGAATCTAGCAGAGTTTGCAGGTTCCTCCCTGTCTACCACAATTCATTTATATTAAGATGGATATGCTAGGTTCCCTTATTGAAGCAGGTTTTCTTTATGAATCCCCTCAGGCAGGTTAAGAGGAGGTAAGAAAACCAAAACTCTTCTTGAGTTTGTTGAGCTTTACTTTCAACTCAAAATAATCTTCATTTCAGAGTATTCTGGAAGACTTTTTATGGACTCCTACAAAACCCTCTGGGATCAGACATCGAGTTCCTCCAACTAAGTTACACTGCCTTCTATCCATCTCTTCTCCCAATCCCATTCCCCAACCTCACCATGATATTGGACAAAGTGGGGGTTCATTTTCCCCAGTGGGCACTGCTGGGAGTGGACTTCTTATGATATCCTGAGAAAAATAATTTTCTGAGATTTGCACAGGAGAGTGATTTTTTAAATATATATTTTATTGATCTTTCACAGAGAGGAAGGGAGAGGGATAGAGAGTCAGAAACATCGATGAGAGACATCGATTAGCCGCCTCCTGCACGCCCCCCACTGGAGAAGTGCCTACATCCAGAATACATGCCCTTGACCGGAATCGAACCTGGTACCTTCCAGTCCTCAGGCTGACGCTCTATCCACTGAGCCAAACCGGTTTTGGCAGGAGAGTGATTTTTATTTGCATGGAATTAAATCCCTGTGTTTCTCAAGTTTCATTTCCCTTAGTCCACTCATAGAAGAAGTATGGCTGGGGATTCAGTAAAACTAGAAGCAAAGCCAGTGTCCAGACTTTCCTTTCCATGTTGGAGAGAGATCCAGTACAGCATCAGGCTAGTTGCAGTCCATTAGTCCACTGTGTGTGAGGGCACCCATGGCCATGGGCTACACGAGAAAGTGCCAGGGGATTATATGTCCCAAATTTTCATGCGCTTGCAGTGGTCATGCCCATTCTGACCAATGACCTTTGTTCCCAGGTGTGACTGACAGGCAGCACCTTCGCTGTCACCCAAACTTTACTAGGAATGCATCTATCTTCCATTTCTCCAGTCCCTTCTCCCAGTGTTTTCTAGGGAATTGGCTGGTGGTTCCCTGAAGAGTGCAAAGTTGCATTTTCCTGCTGAAGCTGCCCAAATGACATGCCTATAATGTCTGGCTTCCCTTGCTCCTTTTCTATTACTAACTAGAGGCCCAGTGCATGAAATTCATGCATGGGTAGGGTCCCTAGTGGCTGCCAGCTGATGTCCAGGGCCTCCTTCATTCCATGCCACCCCCTGGTGGTCAGCACACATCATAGGGAGCAATTGAACCCCTGGGTGGTCGATCTTGGGAGGGAACACTTTTCATATTAGGCTTTTATACATGAGTGGCCATGGCCAGATTATTATGATCTCTGAACACATAATAATCTGACCACTCAGTGTGTGTGATCCAGTTTTTTGGATAATTTATCTTCCTTTTATATATATTAAAGGCCCAGTGCATGAATTCATGCATGGGTGGGGTCTGGCTAGTCTGGCCAGGGAGAGGGGACATGGACAGTTGGCCTGCCTGCCTGCTGGTTGAATTCCTGGTTGAGGAGACAATTTGCATATTAGCCTTTTATTATATAAGATATACACTGAGTGGCCAGATTATTTATTATACATTCAGAGATTATAAAAATCTGGCCACCCAGTGTATATATAGATAATTAGCTAATTATAATGGTATCAATCACACTATCTCAGCAGCAGGCTCCTTGTGTATGGGACCTTGATATATGTAGTGTCTTCAGGCAGTGAACTCAGTATTTCTTCCTGTATAAAGAGGACACTTAGCAAAGCACTTTCCTTTATTTGCTGGGCTTGAGACTACTTGTCTGAGGGTGAGAAGCTAACCATTCCATATTTAGAGCACAGTGATTAAGGGCAGGGGCTCCTAGTCCTTGAAATTTCATAGATTAATAAAATAAATAAAATAAAATTGGGCCCTATCACAGGGCCTACAACTTTATTTTAATTAATTAAATAATTAATTGTGTTATTCCTCACCCAAGGATATTTTTTTCATTGCTTTTTAGGAAGAGTGGAAGAAAGAGGGAAAGACAGAGAGAAACATTGATGTGAGAGAAACACAATGATTGGTTGCCTCCTGCACCAGTCCTGACCAGGGCCTGGGGCAGGGAGGAGCCTGCAACCAAGGTACATGCCCTTGACTGGAATCAAACCTGGGACTCTTTGGTCTGCAGGCCAATGCTCTATCCACAGAACCAAACTGGCTATGGTGGGCCTACAACTTTTAATTTTACCATTCAAAATAACACTTTATAGTATTATAACTATTAATGATAATCCTAGAAATAATATCTAACCATTACAGAGAGACTTTATGAAGTACCAGGCACTATTCTCAGTCTTTACATGAATTATCCAATCCTCTTAAAAAACACTTTTGTATTATCCCCATTTTATAACAAAGAAACTTAGAAATGTTAAGTAACTTATTCCTGGGCCTATGCTGATAACCATTATAGTATAAGCTCATCCTGGATTCATAAAAGGTATCTTTGAAAACACTCAATGAATGAGTAGGGTGTATCAAATATGATGTATGTTCCTTCAAAAATCCAAGTACCATATTTCAATTAATCTAAGACATCATCATCTGAAAAGTACATTTTCATTTATATTCTACTGTGAAGATTTTTTAAAAACACTATCAATTAAACCATAATACTTAAAAGGGAACCTGGCCCTGAGCAGGTCTGCCTAGGGCCAAGCAATGGTGTGTGGGTTCCCAGGAGGAAAAGTTTTGTGTAGAAAAAGTTTCACCACAGTCCAAGTGAATTTTAGAGGATGTTTATGAAAGCTGGGGACAGTAAAACAAGGAAGAGCTGGGGAAAGGAGCCTAGGATGGTCTGTTCTAGCTCACTAAAAGTCAGAGAAAGGGGGGCCTTGGAGACAGGTTCAGGGGGTTATCTGGGACAAACTGCTGCTGCCCACTGTTTCCCTGGTTGCAAGCCTTGTGGGGTCCCTTAGAGTTTAGGAGATGCAAGCCTGTGGGGGAAGAAGAGGAGGGGAAGGTGCTGGTGTGATCCTTCAGGGTCATGGTCATCACTGATTGGTCAGTGTCAGGGCAGGGGATCATTAGTCATTGCAGCTAGTCCTGGTGTCACCCACCTGGTTTTGCTGCTTTCTGGGTCTGGAGCTTAAATAAAACTGGGACCTAGATGTTGTTTCTAGGGAGGTGATTTTCTGCATCTGCTGTAAATTGATGTCAGTTTGTTCAGTTATCTGTCTGTTTCCCTATTCCACTTATCCTGGCTTACTGGCCTGTCTCAATATATTATTGATTATATGATGAATCCCCGTTTCAGAGTTAAAATGTTAGGGTGGGGTGCACTGTGAATGTACTGTCACTGAATTCTTCACTTTAAAATGGATAATTTTATGTAATGTGAATTTTACCTCAATAAATTATTTTTTAATGTGAATCAATAAAAAAAGACATCTTTGAAAATAATCAAGCACACAAGGGAGGTCCTACCCTCAGAATCAGGAAATAAATAAGTAAAAAGTTTAGTCAAGAAGTTGGATAGGTGCTTGCTTTGGCAGCACATACACTAAAATTAGAACGATACAGAGAAGATTACACTAACCCCTGTGCAAGGATGACATGCAACTTCATGAAGCGTTCCATATTTTTCAGACACTGGGGGCTTGCCCAAGGTGGGAATGGTTGGGGGCGGGGGTCAATTGGGGAAAAAGGAGACATATGTAAAATTTTAGACAATAAAAGAAAAAGAAGTCAGATAGGCCCTAGCCGGTTTGGCTCAGTGGATAGAGCCTCTGCTTGCAGACTGAAGGGTCTCAAGTTCAATTCAGGTCAAAGGCACATGCTCTGGTTGTGAGCTCAATCCCCAAAAGGAGGCGTACGTGAGGCAGCAGATCAATGATGCTCTTATTATTATTGTTGTTGTTGTTATTATTTTTATTAATGTATTACATGTGTACATATCTTCCCATTGCCCCCCCTCTCCCATGCATGCTCTCACCCTCCAGTGTTTTGGGTCCATTAGTTATGCTTACATGCATGCATACAAGTCCTTTAGTTGATCTCTTACCTACTCCACCTCTCCCTAACCTTCCCACTGTAATTTGACAGTCTGTTTGATGCTTTACTGTCTCTGTATCTTTTTGTTTATCAGTTTATAATGTTCTTTATTATCCATAAATGAGTGAGATCATGTGATGTTTTTCTTTCATTGACTGGCTTATTTCACTTAGCATAATGTTCTCCAGTTCCATCCAGGTTGTTGTAAATGATAAGAATTCCTTCTTTTTTATGGCACCATAGTACAGTGGTACCTCGAGATACGAGTGCCCTAACATACGAGATTTTTGAGATACGAGCTGTCAAGTGAGCGATTTTTGCTTTGAAATACGAGCAACATTTGAGATAGGAGTAATCACGCAGATCAGCCGGCTGCACAAGACCCACCAGTTTACCGTGACTCGAGCGTCTCATAGTTTCCCATGCCTCAAGGTTACGGAACGAATTAAACTCGTATCTCGAGGTACCACTGTATTCCATTGTGTATATGTACCATAGTTTTCTGATCCAGTCATCTGCTGATGGACACCTAGGCTATTGTAAATTGTGCTGCTATCCTTTCTCATTGGTGTTTCTAGTTTCTTAGGATATAATCCTAGGAGTGAGATTACTGGGTCAAATGGGAGCTCCATTTTTAGTTTTTTGAGGAAACTCCATACTGTTCTCCACAGTGGCTGCACCAGTCTGCATTCCCACCAGCAGTGCACAAGGGTTCCCTTTTCTCCACATCCTCGCCAACACTTGTCCTTTGTTGATTTGTTGATGATTTGCCATTCTGACAGGTGTCAGATGGTATTGCATTGCCATTTTGATTTGCATCTCTCAGATAATTAGAGACTTTGAGCATGTTTTCATGTGTCTCTTGGCCTTCCTTCTGTCGTCTTTTGAAAAGGTTCTATTTAAGTCCGTTGCCCATTTTTTTTATTGGATCATTTATCTTCCTTTTATTAAGTTGTATAAGTTGGCTGTATATGTTGGAGAGTAAACTGCTGGAAATCAATAATTGTCTCACTAATAGAAAGTGGACGAGGAACCCGGAAGGCTGGTCAACCTTGAAGCTCTGAAAGGTCAAAGCCAGCCACTCCCTATCTAATTGAGACAATGAACTTCCCCATGAAATAATCACATAAATCCTGACTGATAAAGATAAGCTACTTGTTACTGGAATTGCCTGCTTTAGGGCAAAGGGTGTATCCCAAACCTAAATAAAAGGGATGGCAAGTCCAAAGGAAGGTGGTAGTCCTTTCCACTAGAGGAAGGCTCCCACCTGGCCCTCCAATATCGCCAAATTAATGTTTTCTAGTCTCTCTTTTCATTTGCATGCGGCCTCCTTCAGAACCCGAACCCTGAACCGGGAACCCTGAACCACACGGGACGTGGAAAGGGCCTCCCACAGTAAACCATTATCAATGATAACATTTGCAAATATGTTCTCCCATACAGTGGACTTTCTTATTTTGTTGATGGTTTCTTTTGCTGGGCAAAAGCTTTTCATTTTGATGTAGTCCCATTTATTTATTTTCTCTTTAGCTTACATTTGGCAATGTAGCAGGATACAAAACTGATGCCAAGACATCTATGACATTTCTATAGCTTCCATTACCCTTGGAGCAATATCATTGAAGAAGTTCTTTCAGCATATGTCTGAGATGGTGCTGCCTGTGGATCCCTCTAGTATTTTTATGGTTACAGGACTTATCCATTTGGAGTTTATTTTTGTGTATGGTGTAAGTTGGTGGTCTAGTTTCATTTTTCTGCATGTATCTGTCCAATTTTCCCAACACCATTTATTGAAGAGGCTGTCTTGACTCCATTGTATGTTCATGCCTCCTTTGTCAAATATTAACTGAGCATAGTGGTTTGGGTCAATATCTGGTTTCTGTATTCTATTCCATTGGTCTATGTGTCTGTTTTTGTGCCAGTACCAGGATGTTTTGAGAACAGTTGCTTTGTAATAAAGCTTGAAATCTGGTATTGAGATCCCACCTACTTTATTCTTCTTTCTCAGGATTGCTGTGGCTATTTGGGGTCTTTTTTTTTTGTTCCAGATGAATCTTTGGAGAGTTCTTTCTAGGTCTGTGAAATATGTCATTGGTATTTTAATGGGTAGTGCATTGAATCCATAGATTGCTTTGGGTAGTATGGAAATTTTAATGATGTTGATTCTCCTAATCCATGAGCGTGGTATGCTCTTCCATCTGTTTAGGTCTTCCTCTATCTCTTTTTTCAGTGTCCTCTAGTTTTCTGCGTATAGGTGTTTTACATCCTTAGTTAGGTTAATTCCTAGGTATCTTAATTTTTTTGGTGCAATGGTAAATGGGGTTGCTTTTTTAGTCTCTCTTTCTCTAATTTCACTATTAGTGTATAGAAATGCCATAGATGTCTTGGCATCAATTTTGTATCATGCTACATTGCCCAATTCATTTATTAAGTTTATTAGTTTTTGGATGGAGTCCTTTGGGTTTTTTATGTACAGTATCATGTCATCTGCAAATAAGGACAGTTTATTTCTTCTTTTCCAATTTGGATGCCTTTTATTTCTTCTTCTTGTCTAATTGCAATGGCTAATACTTTCAGCACTATTTCAAAGAGGAGTGGTGAGAATAGACATCCCTTTCTTGTTCCTGTTTTTAGGGGAAATGGTTTAATTTTTGCCCATAGAGTATGATGTTAGCTGTGGGTTTATCATATGTGGCTTTTATGATGTTGAGGTATGCTCCTTCTATTCCCACTTTGCTGAGAGTTTTTATCAAGAAACGGTGTTGGATTTTGACAAATACTTTTTCTGCATCAATTGATATGATTAAGTGACTTATCTCTCAATTTCTTTATGTGATGTATCACATTTATTGATTTGCAGATATTTTACCATCCCTGCATTCCTGGGATGAATCCTGCTTGGTCATGGTGTATGATCTTTCTGATGTATTGCTGGATCCAATTTGCTAGAATTTTGTTGAGGATTTTGGCATCTATGTTCATGAGAAATATTGGCCTATAATTCTCTTTCATTGTGTTGTCTTTATCTGGGTTTTGTATCAGGGTGATGCTGGCTTCATAGAAGTTGTTTGGAAGTGTTCTTTCTTCTTGAATGTTTTTGAACAGTCTGAGGAGGATAGGTTTTAATTCTTCTTTGAATGCTTGGTAAAACTCTCCTGTGTAGCCATCTGGTCCCGGGCTTTTATTTGCTGGAAGCTTTTTGATGAGTGCTTCAATTTCTTCCATAGTTATTGGACTATTGGGATGTTTGGCTTCCTCCTCATTGAATTTTGGACGGTTATATTTCTCTAGGAAAGTGTCCATTTCTTGCAGGTTGTCCAATTTGTTGGAATAGAGTTGTTCATAGTATTTTTTAACAATCCTTTGTATTTCCACAGGGTCTGTTGTTATTTCTCCTGTTTCATTTCTGATTTTGTTTATTAGGGTCTTCACTCTTTGCTCCTTGGTGAGCCTGGCTAGAGGTTCATCAATCTTGTTTATCCTTTCAAAGAACCAGCTCTTTGTTTTGTCGATCTTTTTTTTATTGTTTCTTTGGTCTCCACGTTGTATATCTCCGTACTGATCTTCACTATTTCCTTCTGTTTACACTGGGCTTTTCTTGTTGCTCTCCTTCTAGCTCTTTGAGTTGTAGGTTTAGGTAATTTATTACCATTGTTTCCTGTTTTTTGCAGTAGGCTTGTAGGGCTATGAACTTCCCTCTCAAGACTGCTTTCACTATGTCCCATAAATTTTGTATTGTTGTGTTGTCATTGTCATTTGTTGCCATGATGTTTTTTGTTTCTTCCTTGATCTCTCTGGTTACCCAGTCATTGTTTAATAGCATGCTGTTTAGTCTCCATGTGTTTGATTTCTTTCTATTGTTTTTATTATAGTTGATTGCCAGTTTTATGCCACTGTGGTCTGAGAAAATGCTTGATATGATTTCTATCTTCTTGAATTTGAAGAGACCTTTCTTATGACCCAACATATGATCTATCTTTGAAAATGACCCATGTGCACTGGAGAAGAATGTATATTCTGTGGCTTTGGGGTGAAATATTCTGAAGATGTCAATTAATTCCATCTGGTCTAGTGAGTCATTTAGGATTGATGTTTCTTTGCTGATTTTTTATTTAGAGGATTTGTCCAATGGTGACAGTGGGGCATTAAAGTCTCCTACTATGATTGTATTGCTGTCAATCTCTCCCTTAATATCCTCCAAGAGTTTTTTTTATGTATTTAGGTGCTCCTATATTGGGTGCATATATGTTTACCAGAGTTATTTCTTCTTGTTGGATTGTTCCCTTTAGTATTATGAAGTGGCCTTCTTTATCTCTTATTATGTCCTTCACTTTGACATCTAATTTGTCAGATATAAGTATTGCAACCCCAGCTTTTTTTTCATTTCCATTTGCCTGAAATACCATCTTCCATCCTTTCACTGTCAATCTGTGTGCATCTCTTTTCCTGAGGTGGGTTTCTTGAAGACAGCAGATATATGGATCATGTTTTCTTATCCAATTGGTTACCCTATGTCTTTGATTGCAGCATTTAATCCGTTTACATTTAAAGTTATTGATAAGTACTTATCTGTTGCCATTTTTAGTCCTTACCCCTGAGTTCCTTCTTTGCTTCCTCTTTCTTTTTATTACAGCAGACCCTTTAACATTTCTTTCATTGCTGGTTTGGTGGTAATATATTCCCTTAGTCCTTTTTTGTCTGTGAAGCTTTTGATTTCACCTTCAATTTTGATTGAGAGTCTTGCAGAGTGCAGTATTATTGGATTCAGACCCTTCCTTTGCATGACCTTGGATATTTTATTCCATTCCCTTCTGGCCTGATGAGTTTCTGTTGAGAAGTCAGTAGTTAGTCTTATGGGAGTTCCTTTGTAAGTAACTTTCTGTTTCTCTCTGGCTGCTT
This sequence comes from Lasiurus cinereus, assembly GCA_011751065.1. NCBI lineage: Eukaryota > Metazoa > Chordata > Mammalia > Chiroptera > Vespertilionidae > Lasiurus > Lasiurus cinereus. Next base: position 31,508,699 of record JAAGEH010000015.1, on the reverse strand, counting down.
TTAAGATTCTTACTTTGTCGTCGGTGTTTGCCAATTTAATTATAATGTGCCTTGGTGTTGGTTTGTTGAGATTCATTTTGCTTGGGACTCTGTGAGCTTCTTGGATTTGTGTGGGTTTTTTCTTTCCTATATTGGGGAAATTTTCTGTCATTTCTTCAAACATGTTCTCTAATCCTTGTTCAGTTTCTACTCTTTCTGGAACCCCAATTATGCGGATGTTGTTTTGTTTCATGTTACCCCAAAATTCCCTTAGGCTCTCCTCTTGCTTTTTAACTTTTTTTTCTAGAAGCTGCTGTACTTGGGGGTATTTTTTCCTACCGTGTCTTCTAGCTCACCCATGTGGTCCTCTGCTTCTTCTAGTCTACTTTTGATGTTTTCTATTGAGGTCTTTATAGCAGTGATGTCATTTTTCATTTCTTCTTGATTATTCTGCACCTCCTCTAGGTTCTTCTGCATTTCTTCTTGCTGCTTCTTTATCTCCTCTTGGGTCTTCTTCATTTCCTCTTGGCTCTTACTCAGATTGTCAATTTTGTCTTCCATTCTTTTCATCCACCTTATGATAATTTCTCTGAACTCTTTCTCTGGCAGGCTTATTTCTGCTTCTGTTTAGTTTACTTCCTTTTCTGGCAAAACCTGCCTTTCTGTCTTTATGTGGGCTGTTTCTTTTTCTGCCCATGGTCTTTCTTCTCTGGGTGTCTGGTTATGCAGTTCTCTCTCCTACATTGATTGAAAGGCACAAACTACAACACGACCAGGTACAGCATACAAGGTACTGAGTAGAAATGTATTCAAGATGTTAGTAATCACAAATAAGGTGACCACCAATGAAAGACAAATTAGGGGTAAATAGAGAAAGAAGAAGAAGATAATGAGGGAAAAAAAAAGAAAGAAATGCCAAAATCAAATTGGGAGAGCGAGAAAAGAAAAAATAAATAAATGAACAAAAATAAATAAACTAAAATAAGAAAATAAAAAGGAGGAGAAGAAAAGATGAAGAGAAAAAAAGTCAGAGAGTAAAGAAAGCGTATAAGAGAGAAAAGGGGAACAAACTATAGATGTCAGGAGAAAACTCCAATAGAACAGTCACTAATCCCAATAAAGGCCAGCAACCAGTACCTAGAGATTAATACAAACTGCAAATAGCAACTGGTATCAAGGTAGGTGAGGGAAAAGAGAAGTAAAAAAACAAAGCAAGCAAAAAGCAAAATAAAACAAGTAGAATAAACTAGAACAATCTCACCAAAAATTTCAAAAAATCGATATAATCACTTTTCAGGCAAATAGCAACAAAAGGACATAGAGAAAGAACAACTTTTTGGCTAGTGAAGACAAGAAGAGAGAGGTCTGTATGGACTTGTAGTAGGGGATTTGAAATTTGATTTATAAATGGGGTGAAATTTTAACCAGGTAAAGAGAAAGAATAGGGAGAATCTAAAGTTGGAAAAGGGAAAGAAAAACAAGACAACAAAATGGGGAAAGTTAGGAGGAAAGTGTTGGCATAAAGGTAGAGTTGAGTTGGAGTAAAATTATGCTAAAGGAAAGATGAAAATAGAATGTAGAACTCTAATCCCAAAATAAAATAAAGAGAAAACAACATGACACTTGTTTTTTTCCAAAAAGGTAAAGTACTAGTAGTAATTAATAATACTAGTTTAAAACAAAAATGTAATAATTAAAAAGATAAAATCAATTGAGGCGGAAAGAAAAAAATAGTCTTTTAATTAAAATATGTAAAAAAAATTTAAAAAAAAAGAAAAAAGGAAAAAGAAAAAAAAAAGAATGGTGATTCACTTCCACTATTATTCTGCTTGGCACTCCTGCTTCCCAGTAGGGAAGGTATTGCAGTGCCCTGTGTTCCCCTGTTGGTGTTTTAATCTCTTTATTCTTTTGTGGTTATGCAAGAGTCAATTTGAGTGTTATCCACTGGGTGGCAGTGTTTTGGAATTGACCTGTGAGATAAAGCACAGGACCTCTCTAGGCTGTGCTCAGATCCTGCTACTCTGTGGTTCTCAAAGCCAGTTTGTGGCGGTTTTGCAGCCGGGACACTGTAATAACTCCCAGGCTGTCCCTCTGCCCCAGAAATAAATGAGTCATTTTCCAGAGCTCCCCTCTGTCAACAGCTCGGAGAGTTTGCCTCCACACTTAGGGATCACGCCCTGCCCACCTCTGCGGACCTCTCCAGAGGCAGCTTTCCCGCAGTCCGGTTCCCACAGTGTGCACGACTTTGTTGTGCGGGGATAGGAGACCTCTATCCCAGGCGAAATCTGACCTTTCTGTGTGCCATGTGGATATCTGAATCCACCGCCCATGTGTCTGCACTGTTTGGAGAGCCGTGTTCTGGGTCCCTGGCTGTTCGGTGGGTGCCTCTGCCAGCTGCAGCTTTCAGACCTCCGCAGACATCCACCTCCCTGTTATCCCAGGCGAAATCTGACCTTTCCGTGTGCTCTGTGGATCTCTGATTCTGCAGCGTGTCTGCGCCGATTGGAGAGTGAAGTTCTGGGTCCCCGGGTCCCCAACTACTGGATGCGTGCCCCAGCTGCAGGCTTCAGACCGCCGCAGACATCCACCTCGCTGTGAAAGATGGCGAGGTCTCCATGTTTGTGCTGGTGGCTCCAGCAGACAAAATCCCCCTGGCAGTGGGGCTGCCTGGCCAGGAGAGCCCCGGTCAGCAGTCCCCCACCTTCTCCTGCAGGATAACTGACTCTTAATTTGCCAACAAACACTCTCAGTGCGACTCTCAGCCGCTCTCTCTCCCTCTGCGCAGCAACAAAACTCCAGACGCATCTGTCTACTTCTCTGCCATTTTCTCTCTCTGTAGATGTGGGTTTATATATGGCTTTTATGATGTTGGGGTATGATCCTTCTATTCCCACCTTACTGAGAGTTTTTATCAAGAAAGGGTGTTGGATTTTGTCAAATGCTTTTTATGCATCAAATGACTGTGATTTTTATCTCTCAATTTGTTTATATGATGTATCATGTTTATCAATTTGTAGATATTGTACCATCCTTGCATTCTTGAAATAAATCCTACTTGGTCATGGTGTATGATCATTCTGATGTACTGCTGGATCCCATTTGCTAGAATTTTGTTGAGGATTTTGGCATCTATGTTCATGAGAGATATTGGCCTGTAATTCTCTTTCATTGTGTTGTCTTTATCTGGTCTTGGTATTAGGGTGATGCTGGCTTTGTAGAAGGTGTTTGGAAGTGTTCTTTCCTCTTAAATATTTTTGAATAGTCTGAGGAGGATAGGTTTTAATTCTTCCTTGAATGTTTGGGAAAATTCTCCTGTGTAGCCATCTCGTCCCTGGCTTTTGTTTGCTGGAAGCTTTTTGATGACTGCTTTAATTTCTTCCATAGTTATTGGCCTATTGAGATGTTTAGATTCTTCCTGAGTGAGTTTTGGAATGTTGTATTTTTCTAGGAATATGTCCATTTGCTTCAGATTATCCATTTTGTTGGAATAGAGTTGTTCATAATATTTTTTAACAATCCTTTGTATTTCAGAGGGGTCTGTTGATATTTATTCTCTTTCATTTCTGATTTTTTTTATTTGGCTCTTTCTCTTTGCTTCTGGGTGAGCCTGGCTAGAGGTCCATTAATCTTATTTATCCTTTCAAAGATCCAGCTCTTGGTTTTGGTAATCTTTTGGATTGTTTCTTTGGTCTCCATGTTGTTTATCTCTGCTCTGATCTTTACTATTTCCATCCTTCTGCATACAGTGGGCTTTTCTTTTTGCTCTCTTTCTAGCTATTTGAATTGTAGCGTTAGGTAATTTATTACCATTGTTTCTTGTTTTTTGCAGTAGGCTTGTAGAGCTATGAACTTACCTCTCAAGATTGCTTTCACTGTGTCCCATAAGTTTTGTATTGTTGTGTTGTCATTGTCATTTGTTGCCATGATGTTTTTTGTTTCTTCCCAGTCATTGTTTAATAGCATGCTGTTTAGTCTCCATGTGTTTGATTTCTTTGGATTGTTTTTATTGTAGTTGATTTCCAGTTTTATGCTACTGTGATCTGAGAAAGTGCTTGATATGATTTCTATCTTCTTGAATTTGAAGAGACTTTGCCTATGACCCAACGTATGTTTTATCTTTTAAAATGAGCCATGTGCACTTGAGAAGAATGTATATTCTGTGGCTTTAAGGTAAAATGTTCTGAAGATGTCAATTAATTCCATCTGTTCTAGTGAGTCATTTAGGATTGATGTTTCTGTGCTGATTTTTTGTTTAGAGAATTTGTCAAGTGGTGACAGTGGGGTATTAAAGTCTCGTACTATGATTGTATTGCTGTAAATCTCTCCCTTAATATCCTCCAGGAATTTTTTTTATGTATTTCGGTGTTCTTGTATTGGGTGCGTATATGTTTACCAGAGTTATTTCTTCTTGTTGGATTTCTCCCTTTAGTATTATGAAATGGCCTTCCTTATCTCTTGTTATGTCCTCCACTTTGAAATTTAATTTTCAGATATAGGTATTGCAACCCCAGCTTTTTTTTCATTTCTATTTTCCCAAAAAAAACTGTCTTCCATCCCTTCACCCTCAGTCTGTGTGCATCACTTTTTGTGAGGTGGGTTTCTTGAAGACAGCTTATATATGGGTCATGTGTTCTTATCCAATCCGTTACCCTATGTCTTCGATTGGAGCATTTAATCCATTTACATTTAAAGTTATTATTGATAGTACTTATCCGTTGCCAGTTTTATTCTTTACCGTTGTGTTCCTTCTTCGCTTCCTATTTCTTTTTTTTTTTTTTTTACAGCAGACCCTTTAACATTTATCGCATTGCTGGTTTGGTGCTAATATATTCCCTTAGTCCCCTTTTGTCTGTGAAGTTCCTGATTTCACCTTCAATTTTGATTGAAAGCCTTGCTGGGTACAGTATTCTTGGATTCAGACCCTTCCTTTGCTTGACTTTGTATATTTCATTGCATTCCCTTCTGGTCTGATGAGTTTCTGTTGAGAAATCCGTTGCTAGTCTGATGGGGGTTCCTTTGTAGGTAACTTTCTATCTTTCTCTGGCTGCTTTTAAGATTCTTACTTTGTTGTTGGTGTTTGCCAATTTAATTATGTTTCTTGGTGTTGGTTTGTTGGCGTTCATTTTGCTTGGGACTCTGTAAGCTTCTTGGATTTGTGTGGGTTTTCTTTTACCTATATCAGGGAAGATTTCTCATTATTTCTTCAAACAAATTTTCTATTCCTTGCTCAGTTTCCACTCTTTCTGGAACCCCAATTATGAGTATGTTGTTTTGTTTCATCTTATCCCAAAGTTCCCTTAGGCTCTCCTCTTACTTTTTAATTTTATTTTCTAGAAGCTGCTGTACTTGGGTATTTTTTCCTACCTTGTCTTCTGATGCAGTCCTCTGCTTCTTCTATTCTACTTTTGATGTTTTCTATTGAGTTCTTTACAGTAGCAATGTCATTTTTCATTTCTTCTTGATTATTTGTAATTTCCTCTTGGTTCTTACTCATATTGTCGAATTTGTCTTCCATTCTTTCAGCCACCTTATGACCATTTCTTTAAATTTTTTCTCTTACAGGTTGTTTGCTTTTATTTCGTTTACTTTCTTTTCTGGTGATGCCTCCTTTTCTTTCATATGCTGGCTGTTTCTTTGTCTGCTCATGGTCTTTCTTCTCTGGATGTCTGGTTATGTAGTTTTCTGTCCTGTGTTAATTTCAAGGCACAAAATACAACACTACCAGTTACAACACACAAGGCACTGAACAGAAATGTATTCATGATGTTAATAACCACAAATTAGTTGACCACCAGTTAAAGACAAATTTCGGGTAAGCAGAGAAAGAATAAGAGAGAGAAGAAAAAAAGAAAAGAATGAAGTGCCAAAATACATTTGGGAGAAGGGAGAAAAAAGAGGAAAGAAGAAGAAGAAGAAGAAGAAGAAGAAGAAGAAGAAGAAGGAGGAGGGGGAGGAGGAGGAGGAGGAGGAGGAGGAGGAGGAGGAGAAAGAAAAAGAGGGAGAGACAAAAGAAAGAGAATAAGAAAGAAAATGGGGCTGAGACTGGTTTGGCTCAGTGGATAGAGCGTTGGACTGTGGACGGAAAGGTCCTGGGTTTGATTCCCGTCGGGGGCATATACCTTGCTTGTGGGTACATCTCCATTATGGGGTGTGCAGGAGGTGGCTGATTGATGTCTCTCTCTCATCGATGTTTCTGACTTTCTATCCTTCTCCCTCTCTGTGAAAAATCAATAAAATATATTTTAAAAAAAGAAAGAAAATGGGAAAAATTATATATATGAGGCGAAAACTTCAATAGAACAGCCACTAATCTCAACAAATGCCAGCAACAATTACCTGAAGAGTAATACAAATTACAAATAACAATTAATATCTAGGGAGGTGAGGGAAAAAAACGGTAAAAAAGAAACAAAAACAAAGCAAACAAAAAGCAAAATAAAACAAGTAGAATAATTAAAAACAATCTTATAAAAAAGTATAAAATATCGATATAATCAACGTTCAAGCAAACAATACAAGGATATAGAGAAAAACAATTTTTCTGTAGAGAAGACAGAGAAGAGAGAGGTGTGTATGGACTTGGAGTAGGGGATTTGAAATTAGATATATAACTGGGGTAAAGTTTTAACCAGGTAAAAAATAAAATAGTGAAAATCTAAAATTGGAAAAGGGAAAGAGAAAAAAGACAACAAAATGGGGAAAGTTAGGAAGAGAGTGTTGGCATAAAGGTAGAGTTGAGATAGAGTAAAATGATGCTAAAGGAAAGCTGAAAATAGAATGTAGAACTCTAATCCCAAAGTAAAATAAAGAGAATATAAAATGACACTTCTTTTTTTTTTTTTTAAAAAAAGGTAAAATAGTAGTAGTAAAAATACTGGTTGAAAATAATAATGTCATAATTAAAAAGGTAAAATCAATTGAGGAAAAAAGAAAAAAAATAGTTTTTTAATTAAAAGATTTAAAAAATATTAAAAAAATTAAAAATAAAAGAATAGAATGGGCAGTAGTGGAGGTCATTCACTTCCACTATTTTTCTGTTTGGCACCCCTGTTTCCCAGTCAGGACAATATTGCAGTTCCCGTCGTTCTACTTCTGCTCAGTGGAGAGTTAATTTGTGAGTCATCCCCTGAGTGGCAATGTTTTAGAGTTGACCTCTGAGACTATAGGTCCTCTTTACCCTGTGCTTAGGTCCTGCTTTCTCTGTGGTACTCAATACTGGTTTGTGGGAGTGGGTTGCCCCAGAGCTGATTCTCTGATGGTTATTCTGCGCTCTGAATCCCAGGTTCCAGAAAAACAACTTTCCCCTGCAGTCTCTTAGGATGTCCCCAATTGGGTGATCCTATGTATTGGGCTTAGCAATTTCCTCTTGATTCTTACTTATATAGTCGAATTTGTCTTCCATTCTTTTCAGCCCCTTATGACCATTTTCCTGAATTCTTTCACTGGCAGGTTGCTTGCCTCCATTTCATTTACTTTCTTTTCTGGTGATGCCTGCTTTTCTTTCATATGCAGGCTATTTCTTTGTCTCCTCATTCTCTCTCTTCTCCGGGTGCCTGGTTATGTAGTTCTATCTCTCCTGCATTGATTTAAAGGCACAAAATACAACACAACCAGGTACAATGCACAAGGCACTGAACAGAAATGTATTCTTTATATTAATAACCACAAATAAAGATGATCACCAGAGAGAGAAAAATTAGGGAATAGGAGAGAAAGCAGAAGAGATAAAATAAGAAAAAAAGAGAAAAGAAAGGAGTGCCAAAATGAAATGGGGAGAAAGGGAAAAAAAGTGAGAGATAAAAGAAAGAGAATAAGAAAGGGAAGGGGAACAAAGTATATATAAGGGGAAAAAACTCCAATAGAACAGTCACTAATCCCAACAAATGCCAGCAATAAGTACCTGGAGATTAATACAAACTACAACCAACAACTAATACCATGCAAGTCAAGGGAAAACAGAAGTAAAAAGCAAACAAAAACAAAGCAAACAAAATACAAAGCAAAACAAAAAGAATAAGCAAAAGAATCTCACAAAGAAAGTATAAAAAATCGATATAATCAATATTCAAGCAAAGAACAAAAAAACAGATAGAAAAACAATTTTTTGTATAGTGAAGACAGAGAAAAGAGAGGTGTGTATGGACTTGGTACAGAGGATTGCAAATAAGATACATAAGTAGGGGGAAATTTTAACAGGGGGTAAAAAGAAAGAATAGGGAAAATCTAAAGTAGGAAAAGAGTCTGAGAAACAGGACAACAAATGGAAAAAATTAGGAAGAGAGTGATGGCATAAAGGTAGAGTTGAGATAGAGTAAAATGATGCTAAAGGAAAGATGAAAATAGAATGTACAACTCTAATCCCAAATAAAATAAAGACAAAATAAAATGATACTTTTTTTCAAAAAGATAAAATAGTAGTAATAATAATACTACTGATTAAAAATAAAAATGTAATAATTAAAAAGGTAAAATAAAATGAGGAAAAAAGAAAAAAATTATTTTCTTAAGTAAAAGATGAAAAAATAAAAAATAAAAAATAATAAAAACAATAGAATGTGCAGTAGTGAAGGTCATTCACTTCCTCTACTGTTCTGTTTGGCACATCTGTTTCCCAGTCAAGACAGTATTGCAGTTCCCTGTGTTCCACTGGTGCTCAGTGTTGTAAGCCAATCCTGATTTTTAAGCAGGCAGTGTGTCTTAATCTCTTTATTCCTTTTTTTGTGATTACACAAGAGTCAAATTGTGATTCAGCCCCTGGGTGGCAGTGTGTCTGGATTGACTTCAGGGTCTATAGGTCCTCACTAGCTTGTGCTTAGATCTTGCTTTCCCTGTATATCTTCCTTTCCCTGTGACACTCAATAGCAGTTTGTGGGAGTGGGCTGACCCAGAGCTGGTTCTCCGACAGTCACTCCCCACTCTGATCCCCAGGTTCCAGAAAAACAACTTTCTCCTGAAGTTTACTAGGGTGTCCCCAACTGGGTGATCCTATGTATTGGGCTTAGCAATCAGAAGCAAGGATCTGAAGAGGATCCCCTTTTCCCACTCTTGTCCAATCATCCAGCACACTTTAAAAACTCCCAGGCTGTCCTGTGACACATCAAAATGGGTTGGTTTTTAGGGATCCCCTCTGTTAGCAGCTCTTAGGACCCCCTTCCACATTCACGGGTCACGCCAGGCCCAACAGCCACGGATTTCTCTAGGTGCAGACTTCCCTGGTCCTCAAGTTCCCACAATGTGTGCGTTTCTCTGTCCTGTGGGACCAGAGACCTCACCTTATCCCAGGCAAAATCTGACCTTCCCATGTGGAGTGTAGAGCTCCTCTGAATCCTAGTGTTTGTGCCAATTGGGGACCGCTATTCTGGAGTTTGCAGCTGTTTGGTGGGTACCGATGTTATCAGGCTTCTGATAACATCCTCTTTCCCCTTCAAAATGGCGCAGTCTCTGCGACTGAGCTGATGGCTCCGGGAGAAAACCCAGCAGCTGTGGGGGCTGCCCAGTCAGGTGAGCCCAGTCCAGCAGTCTACTACCTTCTCCTGGATTATAACTGGCCCTTAACTCACCAGCAAACACTCCTAGTGTGACCCTCAGCTATTCTTTCTGTCTGCTCAGGGACAGGGCTTGGGACACGTCCCTCTATTCCGCTGCCTTTTTTTCCTCCTCTCTCATTATTGATGCTTCTATCTCTCTCTCCCTTTCCCTTCCTCTCGGAAATTAATAAAAACATATTTAAAAAATAAAAATAGAGATTCTATATTAAAAAAAAGTCAGACAGCTCTGGGTTTGAGTTTCTGGCAACTTCTCTAACACTGTGCCCCAGTTTGTTCAAATATAATGAAAATATTAATACCTACCTCCTGGGGCTGCTGTGAGGAGCAAGGGACAACATATATTGAGCCCTTCACACAGTGACTAGCACACAAAGAGGGCACCAATACATAGCAACTAAGAGGCTCATTGTTGCTATTCTGCCTAGCACAGCTCTGCAAGCTCATCTCCTTCTGGGGAGAAGCTGGGTATGGACATTACAGCTTGGTCCTGCTTTGGAAGTCATATTGTTGTGACTGACTAGCCCCCTCCTTTACTAACAAAAGTAGTCAGATTTCTCATTTGGCCTTTGCTTCCCATTGGTTGAAACTGGTGTTGCCCTGGTAGCACATGTAAACATTCCTTCTTGGAATCCTGGGGAAAAGCTGCTGAGAGACTTTCTGACGCTTCCCTGGCTACTACTTTTCCATAAAAAACTCTGTTCACTCAGGTACTGGGAGTTGTTAAGGGTGGGAGGGCTCCACAAAAAGGACTTGCAGTGGTTTTCCTGATTCATCACCCAGTCCTCAAACTTGATCACACCCCTGACCCTTCAAACCCATTCTTCCCAACTCTTAGGGAGAGAAGGGGAGAAAAAGAAATAGGAAAGGCCAGTCACAGGGATGCTTAAGAATTGATTGTGCCCACAGATGTATGAGGATAAGATGTGAACTGCTTCCCGAGCCCTGCTCCCCCTTTTCCTTTTCCTGTTGTAGCACAGGGTTCCCAGGGGAAGTTCTTTTTTCTTTTTTAATATGGAACGCTTCACAAATTTGCATGTCATCTTTGTGCAGGGGCCATGCTAATCTCTGTATCGTTCCAATTTTAGTGTATGTGCTGCCGAAGTGAGTACCCAGGGGAAGGTCTTAAGGAGGTGATTCTATGGATAAAGTCCCCACCTCATTTGCTTTATGTGGGGAGTCACATATTTGGCTTCCAGTCAATTCATCAAGAGGCAATTTGCTGAAGCTAGGTCACTGAATGACCAAGTCACCAATTGGGCCATTTTCTGAAGGACTGAACTACTGTATGCACTCACCAAAACCTACTGAATTTACCAGTTTACCAAAAACATTCTATTGTATTTAATTATGGAATTTACAGCAAATTACTTTGGCCAAACTGGGCTGGGGAGAGCCAGTTCTCCAAGGTTAAGGGTCTTTAGACTTCCTCACTCTTCACTCTTCATTAGGGTCTTCATAGGAGCACTTTAAGCTCTGTTTGCTACTGCCTCAGGGCCTTAATGCTACAGCAGGTGTGGTGGTGGTGGTGGTGGTCGTGAACAGGTCCCCAGAACTCTCTGTGAATCTTGGAGGGAGGTGAGAAGTGTAGTTAAGAGCAGGGGCTGTGGAGTTGGACATTCTGGGTGTGAGCTTGGCTTCCTTGTTTCACATGGTAACAAAAATAGGCACACTAAAAGTAGCCTAGGTAGGGAAAGTTTAAGGGAATCTTTGGGGCTGACAGTGGAGAAACAAGGGCAAGCACAGTCACCCAGAGCTAGAAATGGCTCAGCCGTAGAGCTGAGGGGAGAGAATGGTTACCCTTACTAGACTGGGATGTTGTGAGAGTTGCCCTGGAGAAGCTGCCTTCTTCATATACCAGCTACTGGTGACCCTGTAGGGAGACAGCCATCTTGAGAATATAGACCTCAACCTCACTCTCCTCCGTTCAGCTTGATCTCCCCATTGTGTGGAAACTCCTGGAAGATAGAGGTCATGAAAGAGCCCATTGATGTAGTTCAGCCAGGTCAGCCTTCCAGGGGAGAGAGCAGGGGAGATGGGGAGAGTGGATCTGGAAGGGCCAGTGAAAGGTGCACGATCTCACAGGGCTTGTGGTGAGAGTTGAGACCCATTAAACATTCCAAATTGGGAGTTGCTATTTATAGAAAAATAAATAGCTACTCATTTTCCTGCAGCACTCCCAAAACAAGGACTGCCTACAAGGGATTTATAACTGTGGAAAATATTAGCTATCATTTATGATGAACATTTTACTAAAACAGGAGCAGACAGATTTTTTATTACATGTATATATATATGGGAACCCTGTACACATGAGAGTCAAAAATCCAGAATATATGAGGTTCTGACAAATATATATATATATATAAAATTTAATAAATCTTTATTGTTCAGATTATTACAATTGTTCCTCTTTAGCCCACCCATAGCTCCCCTCTACCTGGTTTCTCACCCCACCCTCTGCCCTCACCTCTCCCCCACTGTCCTCATCAATAGTTGTACGATTTTTGTCCAGTCTCTTCCCTCACCCTCCCACACCCTTTTCCTCCTGAGAATTGTCAGTCCACCCCCTTTCTATGCCCCTGATTCTATTATATTCACCAGTTTATTCTGTTAATCAGATTTTTTTTATTCCCTTGATTTTTAGATTCACTTATTGATAGATATATATTTGTTGTTCATAATTTTTATCTTTGCCTTTTTCTTCTTCCTCCTCTTCTTAAAGAGTACCTTTCAGCATTTCATATAATTCCTTTAGCTTTTTCTTATCTGTGAAGCTCTTTATCTGCCCTTCAATTCTGAATGATAGTTTTGCTGGGTAAAGTAATCTTGGTTATAGGTTCTTGCTATTCATCACTTTGAATATTTCTTGCCACTCCCATTTGCCTGCATAGTTTCTGTTGAGAAATCAGCTGACAATCATATGGATGCTCCCGTGTAGGTAATTAACTGTTTTTCTCTTGCTGCTTTTAATATTCTCTTTTTGTCTTTTGCTCTTGGTATTTTATTATTATTATTATTTTTTAAATATATTTTATTGATTTTTTACAGAGAGGAAGAAAGGGGGATAGAAAGTTAGAAACATCAGTGAGAGAGAAACATCCATCAGCTGCCTCCTGCACGCCCCTCACTGGGGATGTGCCACAACCAAGGTACATTCCCCTTGACCGGAATTGAACCTGGGAGCCTTCAGTCTACAGGCCGACCCTCTATCCACTGAGCCAAACTGGTTTCAGCTGCTCTTGATATTTTAATTATGATGTGTCTTGGTGTGGTGCTCTTTGGATTCCTTTTGTTTGGGGTTCTGTGTGCTTTCTGGACTTATAAGTCTATTTCTTTCACCAGGTGGGGGAAGTTTTCAATCATTATTTCTTCAAATAGGTTTTCAGTATCTTGCTTTCTCTCTTCTGGATTCCCCATAATTCTGATGTTGGTACCCTTGAAGTTGTCCCAGAGGCTCCTTGCACTATCTTCAAATTTTTGGATTCTTTTTGCTTTCCAGTGGAGTGTTTTCTGCTTCTTTGTATTTCAAATCTTTGACTTGAGTCTTGCTTTCCTCTAGTCTGCTGTTAGGTCTCTGTATAATATTTTTTATTTCAGTCAGTGTATGTTTAATTTCTAGTTGGTCCTTTTTCATCTCCTTTTGGGTCTCGCTAAATTTATCGACCTTTTCTAGAAAATTTTTGAAAAACCTTATAACCATGGTTTTGAATTCCATATCTAGTTGTTTCTTTTCCTCCATTTCTTTCGTTTGTGATTTGTTTTTTTGTCTCTGCATATTTCGCTGCTTCCCTGAGTTGGTAGAGTAGGTTTGTGTACTAGTTGTCCTATATGGCTCAGTAGCTCCACCTCTCCAGTTACCTGAGGTGGACACTCTTGGTGCACTTCTTTGTGGACTGTGTGTACAGTCTTGTAATAGTTAAGTTTTGATTGTTGTTGGTATCACTGGGGGCAATTGACCTCCAGGTCTACTGGCTGTGAAGATTAGCTGTGCCTACACTGGGAGAACTTCTGTGCTGGAGTCAGCCTTATGAGACAAGACTTGCAAAATTGCAAAAGCCTCTGTGCTTGGCTTGGATGTGGTAGAGTCTCAGGGCTGAGCAGACAGTCTTGGCTTCCTCTCAGCCGTGCCCTATGAGGCCTCTGGGTTTCCCTTGGTAATTGCTGCACCTCCAGACCTCTGTCTTTCCAGTTCCCCTGAGTTTCCGTGCACTCCATGGACCTGTATGAGTCTGAGTCCCCAGGGTCTCACCCGAAACTGGGGTTCAGTGTAGTCAGAACTGGAGTTCAGCACAGAACTGAGATTCACTCTTCCTACCGCTAGAGAAAGCCAGCAGCACAATCAGCAGTCAGTCCTCTCTGGGCGAACTGGCACACAGTCCTCCAGACCTCTGCCTTTCGTGGCTCCTCTAAGTTTTCGTGCATTCCTCCCTTTTCCCAACAGTCCAGACTCCCCCCATATGAGTCTCACCCAGAACTAAGGTTCAGTGCAGTCGGAAGTGGGGTTCAGTGCAGTTGGAACTGGGGTTCAGTGCAGTCAGGAATTTCCATCTCCCTCCCGTTAGAGGAAGCCAGCCAGACTTTCCACTGCCCGTACTCTCCACGTGCGTGTCTCTGTCCCTCAGCTTTTTGCAGCTCTTTTGAGTCTTCATGAGCCCCTCTCTTTCCTTCTAGTTGTAGACTTTCCACTCAGCCAGCTTTCCTGTGGTTCTGGATAATGTCCATTCTGTCTTTTAGTTGTGGTTTTGAAATTGCTGTGTGAGGCAGCAGTTTAGGTGTTCACCTATGCTGCCATCTTGGTTTCTCCCTGAAAAATACTTTCTTTTAAAAAGTATATGTTTATTTCAGAAAAGAAGGGAGAGGGAAAGATAGAAACATCATTGAAGAAAGAGAATCATTGATCAGCTGTCTCCTGCACCCCCCCCCCACTGGGGATTGAGCTTACAACCTGGGCATGTGTCCTGATCAGGAATTGAACTGTGACCTCTTGGTTCATAGGTCAATGCCCAACCACTGTGCCATGCTGGCTGGGCAACAAATACTTCCTTTTTTTAATTTTAAATATATTTTTATTGATTTCAGAGGGGAAGGAAGAGGGAGAGATAGAAACATCGATGATGAGAGAGAATCATTGATTAGCTGCACTGGGGATCAAACCTGCAACTCTGGCATGTGCCCTTGACCAGAATTGAACCTGGGACCCTTCAGTCCACAGGCCGACGCTCTATCCACCGAGCCAAACTGGCTAGGGTAACAAATATTTCTTGATGTGATAAATATCAAGTCATAAACCAGCATCACACTTATTGGTGTAAGGCCAGAAAGCATGCCTGTTAAAGTCAGACACAAAGGAAGGAATATATATTGATTTCAGAGAGGAAGGGAGAGGGAAAGACAGATAGAAATATCAATGATGAGAATCACTGATTAGCTGCCTTCTACACTCCCCTCCCCCACAAGGGATCAAGCCCACAATCCAAGAATGTGTCCTGACCCGGAATCTCCTGGTTCTTAGGTTGCTGCTCAACTGTGGAGCCATGCTAGTCGGGCTAGAAGGAATTTTTTTCATTCTTTATTTAAAATATCACATGAGTCTCCTTTTTTACCCCCATTGACCTCTCCCCAGCCACCCACTCCCCCAAGCACAAGCCCTCAGCCCCCTACTGTCTGTAACTATTGGTTTTGCTCATATGCCTGCATACAAGTCCTTTGGTTGATCTCTTATCCCTTCACCCCCCTCATAGGTTGTATAGTCTGTTCGATGCTTCTATGGAAGGATGTTTTTATTTATTTATTTTTTATTTAAAAAAATATATTTTATTGATTTTTTACAGAGAGGAAGGGAGAGAGATAGAAAGTCAGAAACATCGATGAGAGAGAGACATTGATCAGCCACCTCCTGCACACCCCACTGTGGAGATGTGCCCGCAAACAAGGTACATGCCCCCAACCGAAATCGAACCTGGGTCCCTTCAGTCCGGAAGCCGATGCTCTATCCACTGAACCAAACCAGTTTCATCTGGAAGGATGTTTTTAAAAATATATTTTATTGATTTTTTTAGAGAGAGGAAAGGAGAGGGATAGAGAGTTAGAAACATCGATGAGAGAGAAACATTGATCAGCTGCCTTATGCACACTCCCTAGTGGGCATGTGCCCCCAACCAAGGTACATGCACTTGACTGGAATCAAACCTGGGACCCTTGAGTCTGCAGGCCGACGCTCTATCCATTGAGTCAAACCGGTCAGGGTGGAAGGATGATTTTTTTTATCTCCACTTTCACTTCACATTTTTCTGGAAGTATTTACCAAAGCTAATATTTATATATTTATATATTTCAGGAAGAAATGAGTTTCTGGCAGATGACATTATTGTATACCTGGAAAATCCAAGAGAAACACCTGAAAAACCAACCTCTCCTATACTGTATTCCCTTTAATCATTTAAATTCACTTTATCTTTAAGTAGTCAAGGGCTCTCAGTTGCCTAAAGCAGGCTTTGAGGTTCTATTAAAGACTCAACTAGAAATCAGTATTGTTAGAATTCCAAAGAAGTTAAGAATCATTCTACTACATCTTAACTCTTCATAGTTATGTGAATCTGAAAATCATTGGTTTTTAGGAAAAGTAGATCTCAGTGGCCAGGCACAAAGAATAAACAGTAAGGCCTCACTTTTTCCTCACCCACTAATCCCCTACCTAGAGGAAACAACCGTTTCCTGTCTCTTGTGATTCTTTAAGAGATAGTCTGTACTTATACGAGTATGTATGCATGTGCACAAAAAGGTAACTTCTTGAGTTTCTTTTTCTAGACAAAAGAAAATGAAGAAGACTAGAAATATCAGATTTAATACTATGGTAGATGTGTATAAGGATTTTCCAATACCATTGATTGATAAAGAAGACATCGATATGATGGAACTAGCAATGGATAAAGAAGACAGCAATGTGACTGAACCAGCAATGGATGAAGAAGACACCCATGAGGCCGAAGAAGCAATGGATAAAGAAGAGAGCGATGTGACTGAACCAGCAATGGATGAAGAAGATACCGATGAGACTGAAGAAGCAATGGATAGAGAAGAGAGTGATGTGACTGAACCAGCAATAGATGAAGAAGACAGCGATGTCACTGAACCAGCAATGGAAACAGAGAGCAATGAGACTGAACCAGCAATTGAAACAGAGAGCATTGTAATTGAACCAGCAATGGATATAGATAGCAATGTGACTGAATCAGCAATGTATGCAGACAGCAGTGTTACTGAATCAGCAATGTATACAGATAGCTCTGTGACTGAACCAGCAATGTATACAGATAGCTCTGTGACTGAACCAGCAGCAGTAGTTAGAGGCAGCAATGTGACTGGACCAGCAGTAGTTATAGACAGCAATGCGCTTGAACCAGCAACGGATACAGAAGATGACCATGTGAATGAAATAGCGCTAGATTTAGCTGAGAATGTCATCGCTGCTGCTCTTAATATTGTGGAAGGTAGGATCTTATTTGGGTGCCTAAAGGACTGTCTTGTTATATAATGTCACATTACCAGGCAACTAACAAATTCACATCTTTTTTTTTTTTTTTTTTTTTTTTTTGCAGAAGATGATGAATACACCATCAAAAACATTGACTGGCTCACACATGGTGAATTCACACCAGAAAAGTGCCGTAAACAAATTGAAGACTTCGTTACGGTAAGTTAGTTGACCACTCCAGCTTGGTGTACAAGGGTGAAGAACAATAAAAAGGCTCTTCCTTTTTTTTAAAAAAAATACTTTTATTGATTTTTTTAGAGAGAGAGGGAGAGAGATAGAAGCATTGATGAGAGAGAAACATCTATCAATAGGCTGCCTCCTGCACACATCCCTCCCCCTCCTGCTGGGGGACAAGCCAGGAGTCTGGGCATGTGTCCTGATAAGGAATCAAAACTGAAAAAAAAGGCTCTTCTTTGATGAAAAGTTTAAAGTCCAGAATACAATTGTATTTCCCTGTGCTCCTGTCATCCTAACCTTAAATTTTCCTAGTAAAATCTGATGTTCCCAATTAAGCAATTTTCCCATCTGGTACTGTAAATGGGGCCTACTGGTCTAGGAGGGAGTTGCTTCTCTCAAACAAGAGTTCTCCAACACCAACTTTATTTTTATTTATTTGTTAATCCTCACTTGAGGATATTTTTTCCATTGA